>CM047879.1:11113847-11420917 GCA_026212405.1 Petrea volubilis
TCGGAAGGTATAACGGCGTCGGAACCATAAAACTAAGGCGTACGGGGTGTCGCTCGTGTGGCAGTCCGAGGAGTGGGTCCGTAGTGCCCAAAGCACGCCTGGGAGCTCGTCGGCCAATTGCCCTGAGCGTCGACCAAGGCGGTCTTAAAGTCCGTGGAGAATCGTTCGGCGTTGTAACTGTTCAACTTGGGGCCGTTTGCCTGAGGGTGTCACTACGAGGTGAAAGCGCTGCTCGATTTTGAGGCTAGAGCTCCATTCCTTCACACCGATGACTTGGGAATCTGGGTTCCGTTTTTTGGGTGTCGGAAATGGACGACCCTGGAGAGTCCGAAGCGGCAGATACATGTGTTTCTAGATGATATTTTGATTAAACCGAGTCGTTATCTTCCGCAACGGCCCTGGCCGCTTGCGGGCCCACTTTGGTGAAATTAGTCGACGGCAACAATCATGAACTGGGTCCTTTGCCCGGGGCTTGAGGGAACGGGTCGCGGCATGGTCCTATTCCCCATTGGTCCGAATGGCCAAGATATCGCCACATTACCATGTCGGAGGCGGCCAGGCGGGTGTACTAGGTTGGCCGTGCAGTTGGGCAGGCTCGTGCATCTTCGGACGAAGTCCAAAACAATCTTCATGAGATTAGCCAGAAAAACCCTGCCCGTGATACCTTTTTGGCCAAGGACTTTGGCCCAGTATGGTTCTGCAACACCCTTGGTGTATCTCTCATGACCTCCCGTGGCCTGCTGTTGTTCAAGCATCGTCGAGGAGGCCTATCGAAGCTCTTCCTGAACAGGCGTCCTTGCCCGTCGAGGGCGTATCGAGAGGCCTGCCGTCGGAGTTTCTTGGCTTCGACGGGTCCCTCGGGGAGTATTCCGTCCTTCAGGTAGGCGATTAGTTCTGCGATCCAACCCTCTGGGGGCTCGACGGAGAGAAAACGCACTGTCGCGTCCCCGACCCGGTCAGGGTGTTGGCGAACTCAACATGGTTATCCTTCTTCTTTGGTACCTCTCACCGAGCTGGCTAGCTTCGACAATTGATCCGCCCTCTCATTTTCTGTCCGGGGAATTATTGCTTGAGAGAGAACTTGGCGAATCTTTGCTTCAACTTGTTGACCTCCTCGAGGTACTTCGTCATCGATGCTTCATGGGTGCCGTAATTGCCATTGACCTGCTCGGCCACCAACTGCGAATCGGTCAAGGCGACAAGTTCGTCCATGCCCTTGTCCAGGGCAATCTTCATCCCCGCGGCGAGAGCTTCGTACTCGGCTTCGTTGTTGGAAACCGAAAATTCAAGGCGAATGGCGAAGTCGAGCTCGTTGCCCAACTCATCCCGCAGATAAACCCCGGCTCCCCTACCTGAGTTCGTGGAGGACCCATCGACCATGAGGGTCCACGGTGTTTTTGGCTCCGTTTCCGCCCTCGGGGCTGCTTCTGCTAAGAAGTCCGCCAGGACCTGGGCAAGAATCGCTGTCCGTGGTTGGAACTGGATATCGAACTCGCCGAGCTCGACGGCCCACTTCACGAGCTGACCAGAGACATCGGGTTTGGCCAATACCTGCTTCAGCGGCTCACTGGTCAGGACCACGATGGTGTGGGCCTGAAAGTATTGTCTCAACTTCCAGGTGGAGTGGACCAAAGCGGAGAGCGAGCTTCTCGATGGCCAAGTAGTTCCATTCAGGGCCTTGGAGGAGCTTGCTGAGGTAATACACCGGGCGGTGTACCCAAACCTCCACGTGCACTAGGACCGAGCTGACCGCATTTGGGGATACCGCCAGGTAGGCATAAAGGGGTCTCCCCGGAACTGGTTTCGACAGCAGAGGGGACTCGATCAAGTATCTTTTTAATTCGAGGAGCGCGTGCTGCATTCCTCCATCCATTTTCAATCCGGCACCTTCCTTAGCGCTTTAAAGAATGGGAGGTTCCGGTCCGCTGAGCGGGATATGAACCGATTGAGGGCGATTACGCGCCCTACTAACTTCTGTACTTCCTTCACTGAGCTAGGCGGCTCGATGTCGAGGATGGCGCGAATCTTCGAGGGGTTGGCCTCGATTCCCCTATGGCTGACAATGTACCCGAGGAACTTACCTCCTCGGACTCCGAACGTGCACTTGTTCGGGTTGAGTTTTAGGGCCATATTTTCTTAGAATCTCAAATGTTCGAGCAAGGTGCCCGAGATGGTCGGACTCCTGCTCACTGCGGACTATCATGTCGTCGACGTAGACTTCGACGGTTATCCCGATCTCTTCCTTGAACATGAGATTCACAAGCCTCTGATACGTAGCTCCGACGTTTTTTAGCCCGAAGGGCATCAGGAAGCAATACGTCCCCGACGAGACGACGAACGATGTCCTCCCTCGATCCTCCTCGGCCATGTAGATCTGGTAGTAGCCTTGGAAAGCGTCCATCATGCTCATCAACTCGCACCCCGCCGTTGAGTCAACGAGTTGGTCTATCCGAGGAAGGGGGTAGTAGTCCTTGGGGCAGGCTTTGTTGAGATCGGTGAAATCGTTGCACATCCGCCATCGGCCATCGCCCTTGGCAACGACAACCACGTTGCATAGCCATTCGGTAAACTGGATCTCCACAATATAGCCTGCCTCGAGGAGCTTATTGACCTCCTCCTTGATGATTCGGTTACGTGCTTCACAAAATATCCTCTTTTTCTGCCTCACCGGCCTGAACGATGGGTCTGCGTTGAGGCGATGGACAATGACTTCGGGATCGATTCCCGGAAAATCTGAGGCCTTCCAAGCAAAGACGTCGGCATTTGTCTGGAGGAAGTCGACCAACATGACCTCGTGATACGGCTCGATGGTCAATCCTACCCGGGTGGTCTTGGATGGGTCGCCCTCTACGAGCTGGATTGTCTTGAAGTCTTCCGCCGGCGTCATTTTTTCTTCCTCGAGCCTTCTCCGCTTGTTGTTGGCGAAAATGATGTTGGTGGAGCTCCCATTGTCGATTAGGGTCTTTGCCACGGAATAGTTGGCTACGTCCAGATTAATGACCATTGGGTAATCCGGTGTATCCTCGAGGCCTTCTGTCTTCGGGATGTGCGCAAGATCACGGTCAGAGAATTCAAGTGACTCCGACGTCTGCGTCGCTGCCTCTGATATGGTGTTGACATGCAGCCTCTCGTGGTAGTAGCGCTCTTCGATATGGTATCGGGCTTGGTCGAGGCGCCTCTCCACCTGTCTTCTCCTACTTTTAGTGTATCCTCCACTAGGGCCTCCCGCTATAGTGTGGATCATCCCCCTGATCGGGAGGTTGTCCTGTGTGGTAGGCTGTTTGTCGGCTTGAGTCGAAGGCGTGTAGCCCCTTCGAGGAGAGCAAGATCTAGCTCTCCTCGGTGTACCTTGTTTATCGTCCGTGGGGGATGGGGAGTTGCGTCGACGGCTTCTCTCACTCTTGTGGCCCTGTCCTTGCTTTTTCACGTATTTTTTGATCTCCAGTCGGCCTATATCGATGAGGCGTTGTATCTCCTTCTTGAGGGGCATAGCAGCCCTCGGTGTCGTAGTTACCCACTTGCTTGTGAAACGCACAATACTTATTTCCTCTCGGAGGGGCTCCATCCGCGTCCTGGATCTTCCTTGGCCTCCGAAAAAACCGTCGGGTCGCTGGCGTTGATTGTGGCGAAGATCTCTTTCCTCGACATCACCAATGGGGTGAGATCATTGTCCCGTCGGCGATCTTTCCTTTCCCCGACCTCTGGCCTCCTTTTAAACCTCATGTCCTCAACATTCATGTATTGTTGAGTGATGGACATGACTTTTTCCATGGTGGCGGGGCGCTTCCTGGCCAAGTGGTCCGAGCACGCTTGGTTTCGGATGGCCCCCATGATTACGTCGAGGAGGAAGTCTATCTGGACGCTCTCGACCTTGAGCAGCTCGGTGTTGAATCGGTTAAAGAAGTCCCTCAGAGACTCACCCTCCTTTTGCTGAATCTTATGCAAATTGGATGGGGGTAGCTTCGCTAGGCTTTTCGTCTGTAAATGGTAGACGAACTTTATCGCCAAATCGGTGAAGCTTCTGACCAAACCTGGGGCTTGGCGGACGTACCATTGTGAGGCTACTCCCTGAAAAGTCGTAACCAGCAACTTCGCCGCGAAGTCATCGTCGATCATGTGCACGTGCATGATGTGTTTGAATTGTATTAGGTGTTCTTTGGGATCCGCTTCTCCATTGTATCGGGGCAGGTCGGTCGGGATTCGGACCCCTCTGGGTGCTCGGGCTCGTTGAAGGTCGGCGCAGAGCGGGTCCGTCTCGTCAGGCACAAAGTATCGCTGTGCCGATCCCTATCCGGATCGGTGAGATACCTCCTCGATCCTCCGGTTAAGGTCTTCCATCCGATGAGAAAGCTCCCCAACATCATCACGGGATCTCTCGCTGCGGCGGACCTCATCGATCCTCCGCTGGATCTCTTTGGCCTGGTGGGAGATTTCCTCCAACCGTTCTCTGTGACTCCGCGCGGGATGACCGAGGATGCCCCCACAGAGGATTCGTCAACTTCTTCAGCCAGTCGAGGAGGCGGGGGCCGTCTCTCTCTGCTGACCTCCCTTGTTGTGGGGATCCGTTCACGCACCCGCGCGTCATCCCGCTCGGTGTCGGTTGCCCGAACACCTCGCGGGGGGCGAATTTCCTCCCTCATCGGATGAGGGTCTTCAGCAGTGGCAGCCGAGGCGGGGACTGGGTTCACCCGCCTAATCTCTTGTAAGAGGGTATTAAACTGATCAGCTGTCAGAACGACGAGGTTCTGCCCGGCGGGTGGTGTACGTGCTGGTTCGATGACTTGCGGAACAGCGTGAGGTAGGACGGTGTGAGTTTCGGGACCAGGATGGGTGGTGGTTTGTGGGGCCCCTGACTCTGTTCCAGTCCTTCGTGTGTTTACCATTTCCTCACTTGCTCGAATAAAGCCCTTCCTCTAGCGCCAAAATGATGTGGTCGGATTTGGTCCGCAGTACACGTCACTTCGATCTGAAGATGAGTGTCCGAATCCGGTCAGTCAGATCTGAGTAAGTGTGTCTGAATGCTGGTCGGGCTCTATTCTGCAATGATGGAGCACACGTGAGACTAGCCGGAAGTGTCTCCGGCGAAGACCCTCCGACGCTCAAGTCAGTATTCGGGCAGGTAGATGGTGAGTAGTGATCAGCGTGTTAGTGGATCAAAAAGTCTCTTACCTCATGAATAGTATCGCCGTACTATTTATAATAATAAAAAATAGGTGGGCTGGACCAGAGTTAGGTTGGCCCAATCCCGTTGTTGATAATGGGCGTTCCCCATGACGCGCCGTGGGCGCGTTGGGTGCGTTCCTTGTCGAGGAGGGTATCAAGGCACTGACTCCGAGGATGAAGTGTTGTCGATATCGATCACGTCATGACATCGGGGAGAGCATACGAGTCAAGGAGACGTGGTGAACTCTGACCAAACAAGGCCGCCAAGATAAGGATCGTGGAGCCTGATCGAAATCGGTCTGACACGCGGCAACATGAGGATGGCGGCATGTGGATTTCAAATTTCCAGCAGCACATGCCCTTTATTTTAGGCACGTTTAGGTATAACTTCATATCTTATCTTTATCCAGTTAGTTATTCCTATTTAACAATCCCTAAAAATAAGGGGTCTGATTATTCCCATATTTATATTATTTTTTTCTATTTTATATTCCTGCTGACTCGGCCATGGGCCATTATTTTATTTCGGCTTGGGTCTCCACCATAGACCTTCGTGTACGCGTCGAAATAACCTAGGCCTTACTAATTTCATTTCTGCATGGCGAAAAGGGCCAGTATCAGCCCACTCCGAATCGATACAAAAAATTTATTTTTCGGTCCCAAACAACACTATTATCTAGTTTTTAACATGTGTGTTGCACAGGTTGGTAATTGAAAATAAAAAAAATAATTTAAGATATAGCATAAATAAAGAAACTCTTCTACATATGTTATAAATAAAAATAATTAACAAAAAAATATTGAATACAATTCAATTATTGAAATATAAATGTGACTTGTTTTCATCACATCAACCATGATTGGAGTTGCACAATTCTTTACAAATCTTCATATTTGCCTGCAAGGAAAATATTAATATTTAAAATAATGATATTTAAAATAAAAAATTATTTAATATTAATAATCCAACATGTAAAATGTGAATTTTATGGGGCAAAAAAAAAAAGAAAAAGAAAAAATCTTACTTTATATGCTTTGAATTTGTTGTTGTGGATATTCAACATTTATTCATACTCATTAATTATGATTCAGAAAAAAGCATTTTTAAAACTACAATAAAAGTGTGGAAAAATAGACAGATAGATTACTTAATTACATAGATTATCTCTTTAGTATATAAATATTTAAGAAACTAATTGATTAAACCTTATCAATTTTTCTTTTATGGCATTTATCAATTTTTCTCTTAAAAATATTTTAATTGAGTGTTTATTAAATTGAGTGTTATTAAATTATATAATAAAAACTGTAACACGTACCTTATGTCAAAAACGTATTTTGATAAATTTCTTATTCTATTAAGACTCAAGTTGCGATATATATCATTTAAAAACTTGTTTATATACTTGTTGAGGACAAAACACATTAACTAATAAGAGTAAAAAATTTGAGTTAATTAGGGTAATAATAGAACTTTTCATATAATCTTTGGCTTGTTTGTTTCTCGGCTTCTATAAATCAATTTACCCTATATGATTGAGTTCATATTGAATAAAATAAAACATCTTTCAACCATCACACGTGAACACTGAATTTTTTCATGATCACATATAAAGTAACAGACATATTTAATTTTAAATATTAGTATCATGTACGCTAGAATTAGAATCAAACTTGTAAAATTAAGAAGTCCAATAAGAGAGAATATTTGTTGAATTAATTTTAGCATTAGTTCTAGATAAAAATAAATAAATAAATAAACAAAATATAATGAACATTTTTCTACAAATATTGGGTAACTTGCATCATCAACTGATGTCTTTTATACATAGTGAGAGTTTATTTATGAATATGAACAAGACCAATGTCATGAAAAAGCTCAAGTACTTTATTATAGTGATTGTTACCATTATTAATTAAATTTGATTGTGATCATCTTTTTATGTAACAACATAATGAAATGAGGATAATATAATACAAAGAAAATTTAATTTCCAAAACATTTATCTACTCTAAAATAATAGTTAATTGTTATGCTTTTTTGATATCTCCTCATGCACATTGCATAAATATAGTCAACTTTTTTAAAACATTTAATTACTGGGTGTTTCTTTTTTTTTTCTTCAATTAGAAATGATTTTGTTTAATTTCTTCAATCCCAATATATCCCTACAAATTATAATATATTATTTAGCTTTAAATTTACATATTAATTATAAGTCAGAAAAAATTTTAAATTATTTATGTAATATCCTAAACCAATTTTATTGTCAAGAAGTATAATAAATTAGGTAAATCATTATGCAAATTTTCTAAATGATTAGATCGTATGTACAAATACAAATATATTATAGATAAAGTTCTAAAATTTATGATTACGTACAACAATAGCAATCCCTTAATAATGATATCTTTGATTATTAATTAGTCTTTTTAAATATAATCTCATAAATTTTTATTTCATATTCTGACCAATTATGAGTGAATTCATTATCTTAATTATTACTTAAAACCTTTAGTTCCCTAATTTTGGCCCAAATTCATGTTAGTCATTACATATGAATTTGGTTCAATTTTTCAAGTACATGCACATATCAACCTTTACCTATATGTACGTCTCTTCCCCACCCCATAATAATAATAATAATAATAATAATAATAATAATAATAATAATAATATTATTATTATTATTATTATTATTATTATTATTATTATTATTATTATTATGTCATAAATAAATTGGTATTAATCGTGCACAATCATCTGCCATGAACCTATTTGTAATATTTGTGTATATACATATATGCCATAAATATATTCATTTAAATTATGCACATGTAATTTAGTAGAGATGGCAACGGGTCGGGTTTGGTACGGGTTTGGCCAAACCCGAGACCCAACCCGCAAGGAATTTTCTGAACCCGGGACCCGTCCCAGACCCGACGGATCCAAAACCCGCCCTGCCCCGTGTTGGACCCGAACCCACCGGGTTAGACCTTCCGAACCTGAATTGTTAATTTTCTCTTCCCACTTGATGTTTACTTTGTTCTGGAAACTCATCAAGAATGGAAATTGATTCTATTAATTATTCTATTCACTAGTACAGCTACTTAATTGTAAATCCGAAACAACCCTAAGCAACATCCAAAGCATATTCAAGCGATATTTTCAACAACAAAGACTCAAATGGTAGAAGAAGAAATAAATCAACTCGAATAGTAGTAGAAGAAATAAATCAATCCCAAGGCAAATTCTGCAGCAGGAATAGAGATGAGATCTCAATTCTTAACCTAGTCAAAGCGCTGGAAAGTCACAATATTATTTCATCCTTGTCACAAAGTATATAAACTAAAATCAAATATTAAAAATTACAAAAAATCATTTTACAAATTAGATTAAAACTTGGTGGCCAGTGTTGGACGTTGAAGTGTTGGGCAGTGGCGGCTGTGGGAGCGGTGAAGGAGGTTCATGGTTGTGGGAGCAGCAAAGGAGGACTGATCTCTGGTGGTGGGCGGCGGCAGCAGCTGTGGGAGCGGCGAAGGAGGGCCGATCGCTGGTGGTGGGTGGCGACTAGTGTTGATGGTGGTTGTTACCTCAAGAGTGAAGAGTGAGGAGGCGACTGGTGTTGATGGTGGTTGGTGGCTCAAGAGTGAAAAGTGAGGAGGAAGCAGAAATTCTAAAACCCTAAGAGCGTTAGGTTGAATCTGAAACCCCAAGTGGAAATATCATAATATTATATATATATATATATATATATATAATAAATACACATATATACGGATCAGGTTTGGGGCGGGTTTTTATGGACCTGGGACCCTACCCGAACCCATACAGGTCTGAATTTTTAGACTTATGACCCGCCCCAAGACCCGTTGTTTGAGTCTAAACCCGCCCCGATCGGGTCGGGTCCGAGTCAGAGATCGCCAAAAACCGACCCATTGTCATCCCTATAATTTAGTCATACTAAAAGCCCATTAAATACAAAAATATTGCATATGTATCATTATGATTTCAAGTTTATATATTGTTCTAGACTACTCCATAGAGTAGCATAAATAGGAGCAGTTATATGCTCATTTTATAAGCAATCATAAAGAAATACAAGTTTAGATTTCTCTAAATAAATTACTTTGTAAATACTTTATATTTGAGCTCTATAGCAGCAACTCAAATTAAGCATCAAATAACCAACAAATTTGTACCAAGAGCGTGGTTTGGTAACAATCGGGGCACCTCAAAAAATAGAATGCAAAAAATAAGTGAATGGCATACAACACTTCCAATCTTTCCCACTCTCTCATTCCAATATTTGGAGGGGAAAATTGTGATTTTCAGAAGATAAAAAATGAGGACAAGACTTATGTCCAATGGATTGTGGAATGTTATTGATAAAGGTTACGAGAAACCCAAAGATGAAAGTGAACTGACAACTGCTAGATGAAAAGAAACAGCTTAAAGACACTCGTATTGCAAATGCTAGAGCATTATAAGGCTTCATCCTATTGTGATGACTTCGATATTCCTAGAATAACGGTAGCTAGAACAGCAAAAGAAGTTTGGCAAGTCTTGGAGCAAGAATTCCAAAGAGAAAGTAAGGTGATTGCAATAAAAATTCAAAATCTTCAAAGGCAGTTCGAGAATTTTAAAATAAAGGCTTTTGAACGTATTCGAGATTAGTCCTCATGAGTAACTAAAATTGTGAATCAAATGTACTCCCTTGGTGATAAGTTATCAAATCAAATCATTGTGGAGAAGGTTCTCAATAGGCTTCCAGAAAGGTATGATGATACGGTACTTGTAATCAAAGAAATTAAAGATTTGTCCACGTTGACATTGAAACAATTGATGGGCTCATTAAAAAATCATAAACAAGGAAAATTGTGGGGCACAACACAATCCCTAGAAAGAACATTTCGGACCAGGGACACCATTGGATCACAAACTAAAGGTAACCAGTCAAGAAAAAGAATAATTCAAGAAAAGAAAATTGGCATGATAAGAAGTTGGTCTCAAACGGGAGAAAGGTATGTATTCTAATAACCTCGAACTTTATTGCAAAAGCAATGGAACAAATCATGATACTGTAGATTCATACTTTTGTGATAAGCCAAAATGCCAATCTTCTAGGAAATATGGTCATGTAATCAAGTGCTGCCGAAATAAAGATAATAGAAAGGTGAAAACTAAAAATCACGTGAATTTTTCCAAAGATGCAAAATATGAAGGATAGTTGTTTTATGCTTGTCATTATGTTGTACAACAAGATTCCATCATATGGCAGTTGGATACTGCAGTATCATCTAAAGTCCAATTAGGCAATGGGGTTGTTGTACAACCCAAAGGAAAATGGACCATTGCCATGAAAACCAAAGGTGGTAAGAATACATCAATGATTTATTTGTTCCCGACATAGAAGAAAATCTTTTAAGTGTTGGTCAGTTGGTCGAAAATGGTTATCATCTTCTTTTTGGTGGTAATCCCTACAAAATTTATGATCGAAATGAAAAAAAAAAAAAACTTTTGATTGCTCATGTGAAAATGCAAAAGGAAAAACGTTTTCCAATTCAGTCCCATTATAGAATGCATGCTTTGCAAGCTAAACTTTTGCAGGATTATTGGTTGTTGCATAAGCGATATTACCACTTGAAGGATCCTGGTTTAAAGCTTCTCAAAGAAAAGAACATGGTGCGTGGATTGCCCGAAATTAAGCCAAATGACACCCCATGCGAAGAATGCATTATGGAGAAACAAGTCAGACTACCATTTCCAAAAGGAAGACCATAGAGAGCTAAAGCACTATCGGAGCTTATACACATATATTTGTGGGCTGATGCATACACCATCATTCTTCTCGAATGACTTGTATGTATTTTTTAATGGAAAAATTAGATACTTTTAAAATTTTTAAATAATTTGAAGCTCTTGTGGAAAGGCAAACTAGATTCAAAATTAAAACAATTTAAAGTAACAAAAGAGGCAAATACTCTTCAGAGATGTTTAAGAAATTCTGTGAAGAGAAGGCATTTGGAAGTAATTAACTGCAGGATAAACTTCCTACAGAAGAAAATAGCTAAAACAAAAAACTGCACCACAGTAGATAGCCATGTCAATGATGAATGAGAAGGGTTTGCCTAAGAATTTTTAGGCCAAAATTATCAGTCAATGCCCAATAAAGGCTGCTAAAAACAAAGACCCGAATTAAAGCATGGAGTGGCAAAAAACATCAACGGTAAATCATTTCAAAATTTTTTTCTAAGAATTTTTAGGCCGATATTATCAACACAGTTGTGTACATTCTCAATTGATGCCCAATAAAGGTTGTTAAAAACAAAGAGTTGCATTAAAACATGGAGTGTAAAAAACCATCAATGGTAAATCATTTCAGAATTTTTGGTTGCAGTTGCTATGCTCATGTTCGAAGTAAAAAGAGAAGTAGGTTTGATGATAAAGTGTAAAATGCATTTTTGTTGGTTATAATGGTGAAATAAAAGGTTACAGATTGTACAATGTTCAAACTAAAGAATTTCTCATAAGCATAGATATATATAATTTTTAGTGAAGATGATGCTTGGAGTTAGGATGAAAATAAAGTGCAGGACACTTTAGATGTTATCACTTCATCAAAATCCATTAAGACGGCAATGTCATCTCCACCACCACCAAGTTTAAGCTTAATCATAGATGACACTACAGATTATCCTCCAAGGAAAACAAAAGGTTTGAGTGATGTTTATGAGTTTTGCCACTTTGCAGCTATTGAACCTAACAGTTTTGAAGAGGCGGCAGAACAAAAAGTCTGGATGGATGCAATACAGAAGATTTGCATATGATTGAGAAAAACCATACTTGGGAACTTGTTGGATGTCTCAAGGAAACAGAAGTTGTTGGAGTTAAATGGATTTACAAGATCAAGCTGAATTATAATGGAACCATTCAACACCATGAAATTAGACTCACGGCCAAGGGGCTCACACAAAAGCCAATTATTGACATCTTTAAGACTTTCTCCCCCATAGCATGCATGTAAACAATTAGAATGCTTATTGCACTTGCAGCTCAAAATAAGGGTCATAATTTTCAACTTGATGTCATATCTACTTTTCCAAATGAAAAGCTTGAAAAAGAAATTTTCATTGAGCAATCACAAAGATTTGCTTTACAAGGGAAGAGGATAGAGTATACAAGCTTAAAAAAAACGCACTTTATGGGCTAAAACCAGCTCATTGAGCTTGGTATATTGAAATTGGAGGATACTTTATCAAAAAAGGTTTTCAAAAAATTCAAAGTGCACCCACACTTTATGCTTTAAATAAAGATGATTCCATATTGATTATGTGTCTATATGTAGCATATTTGATTTTTATAGTAAATAATTTAAAAATGACGCAACACTTCAAGCAAGAAATGATGCAACCCTATAAAATGATTCATTTAGGCTTATTACAACATTTTTTCTAAAGATGGAGTATTCATCTCTCAAAAGAAATATGGTAGCAACATGCTCTAAAAGTTCAAAATGGAGGGATGTCGGTCAGTTGACACTCCTTTAGTAACAAATGAGAAGTTGAAGAAAAATGATGGTTCCAAAAGAGCTGATGTTTTGACTTATAATCTTATTGAGAGTTTGTTATATCTCACTACAACTAGACCGGACATTATTTTTGTTGCAAGTTCACTCTATAGATTTATGCAAGAGCCTACTAAAAGTCATCTCGGGCTTCAAAAGGATCTTGCAATGCATACAAGGTACATACTCTTAGCTATGGAATTCTATATAGGTCTATTGACGAACAAAAGCTAATTGAATACTCAAACAGTGATTGGGTCAAAAATCTTGATCGCATAAAGAGCACATCCTACTCTATTTTTTCAATAGATTTAGGCATGTGCTCTAAGATGGGCAAGAAGAAAATTATTTTAACACAATCTTCAGTTGATTTAGAGTACATTGCTACAACGAAAGCAACTTCAAAAGTAATATGGTTGGAAAGAATCCTTGAAGACATTGGAGGAGATCAATGTGAAGGAACCATGCTACATTGTGATAACAAATCAACCATTGCAATGGGAAAGAATCATATCAGCCTTGATAGGACAAAACATATTGCTATTATGTAACACTTCATCAGAGAAGCAATTAAGAGGAGGAAATCTAGCTTAAGTGCTACAAACGTCAAGAACAATTGGCAGATGTCTTGACAAAAGGATTACTCAAGGATCGATTCTTATATCTACGAGAAGCATTTGAAGTTGTAAAGAAAGTGCATTAAGTGAGAATGTTGGAATTAATGCACCCTCTTGAGAATACAAAAAAATAGTCTAAGTTCAAAGTTTGAGATGTCTAGCCTGATTCTAATGAATCTAGTTACAAGTATTTTCCAATGTATCGTTATTATTTTCAAGTTTCTATATTGTTATAGGTTACTCCCTAAAGTAGTATAAACAGGAGCACTTAGGTGCTCATTTTGTAAGCAATCATCAAGAATTACAAATTAGTTTTCTCTAAATAATTTACTCTATATATACTTTATATTTGAGCTCTACAGTGGCAACTCAAATTCAGCATCAAATAACCAACACATCCACTGTCACGACCCGGAAAAATACCCTTGATATTTTATTAAAATATGTTGGACTGAAACGCGCAATGGTAATATTTTCATAGTTGTATAAATAATTATTTTCGTATAAAATTTGTACAAAATACAAAAGT
This sequence comes from Petrea volubilis, assembly GCA_026212405.1. NCBI lineage: Eukaryota > Viridiplantae > Streptophyta > Magnoliopsida > Lamiales > Verbenaceae > Petrea > Petrea volubilis. Next base: position 11,127,725 of record CM047879.1, read on the forward strand.
TACTATTTTCAAAAGAAATACAAAAGTAACTTTATTACGTAAATGGCTTCGAAACGCTTCCGCTGCGCCACTCTGATTCGCTATTTCATTTCTGTCTTTCAAAGGGGTATCTTCTTCTTTATAAGTATAAAGTGTGGAGTGTATATATGGATATATAGAAAGGTTAATATGTATATATATAGGTTTAGAAGAGGGGTAATTATATATATATATATATATAGAAAGGTATACTAATGATATTGTGTGATATATATATTGAAAGTGCAAGATTTTGTGGGTGTGGATCTTATAGGCGGGATTTTATGTTGAGTGTGTGGAAAATGAAGACATTGAACCCTTTATATAGAGTTTAGGGCAAGACAAAATATTATTTAATTATTAATGATGAAAATGACATTTTGGATAAGGATAACATTTTGGATAGGGATAAGATTTTGGATAAGGATGAGATTTTGAATAAGGATGATATTTGGATAAAAATGACATTTGGATAAGGATGATATTTGGATAAAGATGACATTTGGATAACTTGGTTTTTATATGAAAGTATCCAATCCTATTATATATATATATATATATATATATATAATTCAAAATTTGTATATATATATGTATATATATTTTTGAAAATTTTGTATTTTATGATCAATAAATGAATAAGAAAGAAAATAATTTCAATTGTTGTAAGTATGCAAACATATGCATGTATCACAAAGTGCTTATTACAAGAAAGATTTCACATAATATAATGATCACATGAAACATGAAATCATATAAAATTGATTTTAAAATACTAGGAAGTACCAGGGCGTTTCATCCACCTTATCAATATCAATTAACCAGCAACCGGCAACAGACAAGAATTACTACTACATGGACGTAAACAACTGGAAATATTAATTGAGATTAGAGCCTATGAAGAGGTTTGAAACAGCATCGATAAGGCAAAAGCCATAATTCGATAAGAAGAGTTGGTTGCGACCATCCGAAACTTCAAAAACGCACAAACAATCAACTTTGATGAAGATGGAAGCAATCTTATTAGTATAAATTTGATGATTTGGCTTAATGTGTCTTCTTTCTTTCTTTCTTTTTTTTGGCTTGGTTTGGGGATAAATAGGAAAGTGAGTATCCATGTCCAAAACATGCAGTTCTAGCATCTGCATCAACTATGGCAACAAAGATACCACAGTTAGTTTAGCTGGCCCCATGACTTTAGCATAGCAAAAAATTAAAATTTTAATACTTAACATATATGTAATAACAAGTCCAATTGCCATACGTGACATGGGTCTAATATGCAAAATAACAATCAAGTTTATTTACAGGTGTAATCGAATTATACCTTTATGCACTCTGAGGTGTAATCGAATTATACCTTTATGCACTCCGACTAGTATAGGGAATGAACATAACCAAAAACATTATCGGATCCGCCTCGTTGCAGGAACCCAAGTTAGCTCCCTCCAATTTCACACACACATTAATTGCACACGGATTTTAATGTTATACAAAACTTGAATTTAAACTATAGTGTATATGAATTTTATACTAACTATCAGTATAATAGGCTTAAGAAAAATTGTGGATTATTTTCACAAATAGAATTCACAACTCTATGTTCTTTAGAATTCACATCTCTATGGCCTGTAACGCTATGGCTAAATAGCCACCATTGCAAACACGCATTAATTGTGTTGGGCCAAAAATACTAGCGATGAATCAATGGCTAACCAAATTTGACGCCATTATAAATATTCTTGCCATGTGCATCATGGAGTGATTTGCCGACACTTTCATTTTCCCCTCTTCTGTTTTTTTCAATTTATTATCTAATTTCAATGAAATATAAGTTAAAATCCCATTTAAACTCTAAATCAATTTGAATTCATATTTCAAATTAATTTATCTAATTGATTCTCAATCAATTAGCCATCAATTTCTCAATTTGATTTTCATACACCAATTTGATAAATAAGTTCTGTTAATTGAATTAGCCTAAAAATTCAATTAACCTTATTAATCAAAATTATTAAACTAACTCCTTAATTTAATGCATCTAATTAACTTTTTAATTCAATTAATCATGTAATTCGATTGAATTCGCAATTCGATTGAATTATATAATTTGATTAATCTCCATTAATCAATTCATGTACAATTTGATGATTGATTAATTTATGTGGGTGACCCCTTAAGTTCACCGATTGAATGGCGATGGGATCGCAATCAAATTGCCCCCTTGATTAATTAAACTCTTTTAATCAATCACCATTAACTTAGAACCCCTTCTAATTAATGACCCCCATCGATCAAGGTCAATGTCTTGCAAAAAGTTCATGAATTACTAACCAATAGGTGATCAATTAATTTAGGCAAACTTGTTTGCTTATGATTCCGTGCTAGTAAGGTCCCTCTATTAACCAATCTCCCGATCGAGGCTTAAGATATGAGATTTATCAAAAATCCTAATAACCTCAGTACTGTGATATCAATTCAAGTGTCTAGTCTTTTGACAATCGATTCAACAAACTCCTTTCCTAGTCATTGTCATCTACCTTGCGCAAGAATTTCTTAGATTAAACACTCATGAATTCATAGGAGATTCTCTTGCTCTATTAGGCGAGTAATGGATCCTCTCTTGACTCTCACAAGTCTCCATACAAGGGTGACCTATACCCAGCATAGGCGTCATAAGACTCACCATGGGATCAGCACCTACATCAAATTATAGATGCCGAAATACAAGATTACTATAGAGTCTCAAGTCAAAGGACTAAGCACATTATAAGCTATGAAACAACCCTAATTCGATATGCAACTTTTGCTCCCATTTCACTACTAGAAAAATTATTTTTTGTGACCGATTTTGTGACCGATTTTGGCTTAAATCGGTCACAAAAACAGTTTTGTGACTGAATCTGTGATCGAATAAATCGATCACGAAAACCTTGGTCACAGTTTTTTTGTGACTGAAGCTGTGACCGACTATTTTGTGACCGAATTTGTGACCGAAATTTCGGTCACAAAATGAAATAAATAGTGACCGAAATTTCGGTCACAAATGAAGGGAATAGTGACCGAAATTTCGGTCACAATTTGATTCCATCTGTGACCGAAATTTCGGTCACAATTTGATTCCATCTGTGACGGAAATTTCGGTCACTATACCTTTCATTTTGTGACCGAAATTTCGGTCACAAAATTTTAATCAATCAATTTAAATTTATTTCATTTTGTGACGGAAATTTCGGTCACTATACCTTTCATTTTGTGACCGAAATTTCGGTCACAAAATTTTAATCAATCAATTTAAATTACATTTGTACCCGCATCAACCCCACCCCCTCCCCCCCTGCCCCCGCCCCTGGACCCGCCCTGCACTTGGACCTACCCCGCCCCCGCCTGGACCCGCCCCGCCCCGCCCCACCCCTGGACCCACCCCCCTAGGACCCCACATGTTGAGCATGGAAGAAATATTTCCTCTTGCACTTGATGTGGTTTGAACCCTTGACCTCTAGATTGAGGTGAGGGTTTCAAACCACTACACCACTTATGCTCTTTGTGCATAAATTTATTTTTCTTATATTTAAATTATATTTGTGCGATATTCAAATTTTAAATTATCTAAATAAATTTCATTAAAATTTTATCAATTTTTGTAAATTTAGTAGTTTTACTAATTCTACAATATTTATCATGACTTTATCAAAAATTTTATTTTATTTCTGCATAAATTCTTATTTGTGAATTAACACGAAATCAAACTTTAGAGAAATATTTTCATATTTTTGGTTTGAGGGAAGATATTTAGAGAAACATCTTATTTGAATTTTGTATTTTGTGGAAAGTTTTTGAATTTTCAACTGAAACCAAACTCAATTCCACATCTAGGTTCGACTAATTATTCGATTTCTTAATTTAATTGAACAATTACTTATTTTTCCAATTCAATCAATTTGCTTAAATTAATGTTTATCTGTATTTGAAAATTAATAATGATTAATGTAATAATTTGTTCTTAATTAGAATGTATTGATATAATTAATTAATATACAATAACGTTTGTAGTAGTTTAATTAGAATGTATTGATATAATTAATTAATAAAAGTTTCACTAGTAAAATTTGAACAAAAGTGATCCAATAACTTTTGTAGCAGTTTCTCTGTCATATACAATACATACATACATACATATATATATATATATATAGATTGCATTTTACTTAATGCAAAACGAAATCTTAAATTAAAAAACTGAAAATTTGCATCAATAATCTCAACCAATAATACATGATTTATTCAAATATTTTAATTACTATTAAATTTAAAATATTTAATATTATTTTTGTCAAGTTAATTTTTTATATTTTCTATATGTATATATTTAAAATACTTGTTAAATTTTCAGATTATTATTTAATTAATTATGTTAATTATTCAATTTTCTTAATTCAATTTGACTAATTATTTAGTTATCTCTCTTTATTAGTGGGATTAAATTCAGTTGGTCCAAATACTCAAATTCCACAATTTAATTATCTTAATTACTTAATTCCTATCAGTCAAACAAATCAATTACTCAATTCAGTTGAGCAATTTATTTAATTTCTCCAATTCAATTGAACTAATTACAAAATTTCCCTCAGCTTCATTGTATAGATATTCGTTGCTTGTAATTCAATTGGTATAATTACTCAAATTCCACAATTTGCTTAGATTAATTACTCAATTCAATGCCTTCCAGTTAAACATATCAATTACACTATTTAATTGTACAATTTCTCTAATTTTTTCAATTCAGTTGAACCAATTACAAAAATCCCTCCAATTCCACAATTATTTTAGATTAATTGAAACAATTTGACTAAGTTATTCAACTACATTGTTTAACAACTCAATTTCCCAAAGTCAACTAAACCAACTACATTCCACAATTTTGACTCAATTTCCTCAAAGGGCTAGCATTGTGCGACCGATTTTTTGATCACAATTTTGCCTCAAAGAGCTAGTATTTTGTGACCGAACAAATCGGTCACAATTTTGCCTCAAAGAGCTTGTAAATTGTGACCGAAAAATCGGTCACAATTTCTTCCCAAGATGCTAGTATTTTGTGACCGATTTTTCGGTCACAATTTTGCCTCAAAGAGCTTGTAAATTGTGACCGAAAAGTCGGTCACAATTTTGCCTCAAAGAGCTACTAAATTGTGACCGAAAAATCGGTCACAATTTCTTCCCAAGATGCTAGTATTTTGTGATCGATTTTTCGGTCACAATTTTGCCTCAAAGAGCTTGTAAATTGTGACCGAAAAATCGGTAACAATTTTGCCTCAAAGAGCTAGTAAATTGTGACCGAAAAATCGGTCACAATTTCTTCCCAAGATGCTAGTATTTTGTGACCGATTTTTCGGTCACAATTTTGCCTCGAAGAGCATGTAAATTGTGACCGAAAAATCGGTCACAATTTTGCCTCAAAGAGCTAGTAAATTGTGACCGATTTTTCGGTCACAATTTCTTCCCAAAATGCTAGTATTTTGTGACCGATTTTTCGGTCACAATTTTGCCTCGAAGAGCTTGTAAATTGTGACCGAAAAATCGGTCACAATTTTGCCTCAAAGAGCTAGTAAATTGTGACCGATTTTTCGGTCACAATTTCTTCCCAAGATTCTAGTATTTTGTGACCGATTTTTCGGTCACAATTTTGCCTCAAAGAGCTAGTAAATTGTGATCGAAAAATCGGTCACAATTTTGTCTCAAAGAGCTAGTAAATTGTGACCGATTTTTCGATCACAATTTCTTCCCAAGATGCTAGAATTTTGTGACCGATTTTTCGGTCACAATTTACAAGCTCTTTGAGGCAAAATTGTGACCGAAAAATCGGTCACAAAATACTAGCATCTTGGGAAGAAATTGTAACCGAAAAATCAGTCACAATTTACTAGCTCTTTGAGGCAAAATTGTGACTGATATTTGCATTTTAGTGACCGATTTGTTAGTCACAAAGATATTTTCATTCTTTTCTGAAATCGGTCACAAAAGCGGTCACAACTCTCCATTTTTTGTGACCGAATGTGTTCGGTCACAAAAGCGGTCACAACTCTCCATTTTTTGTGACCGAATGTGTTCGGTCACAAAATTCGGTCACTAAAAACAGGTTTTTTAGTAGTGTTTAGGGATGTCATGTTGGGATCCTTAGTAAACTTATTCTTTAATAAGCACCCATTTATACATGCTAATGTCTTCACATTTGGCGCCCATGAAACAAGACATCCTTCCAATTGAGTTATGACATAAATGGAAACCTTATTTTATTATATATTATATTGAGACTTTATATTTGTATTTTTACTTCTTGTTTAAAACATCATATCTGTATGTATTTCGTCAAGAATTAAAATTCAACTTATATATTCTTTTTGTTGTTTGATGAGTATTTGCTTTATATTTGAAATCATTTTGATTTAGAATAAAAAAGAATATAAATATATAAAAAAATAACGTTTAAAATGTAGATATTTTCATGAGTACTTGTGTTAGTAGTTTAATTTTTTGAGAGGAAAACGGTGGACGGTTATTAATGAATCAAATTGTCCAACAAAAACTGATCATAAGCAAAACTAGGAAGCAAACAGAGAGTGTCACCATGGCAAAAATTTCAAAAAGAAAAGGAAATAAAAAAATATACAAATTTAGTTTTGTATAGAATCCTACTCCTACAGTCCTACTTTCCAAGATATGGGTTTTTACCTTTTAAAATCCTACTTTTATCAAGAGATGATTTTTCACCTTTTAAACTCCTACTCCTGTCAAGAGATGAGTTTTACCTTTTAAAATCAAAGATTTGTACATATAGGGGTGGACATTCGAATCGGGTGTTTTGTCTTCGTATAATTAATGCCCTGAGGATATTAGAATCAACTAGTTTAATGAAAGTATAATAATATTTTACAATTAATAATTACAAGTATTTTAACTTTATTTTTTACATTAGAGTGTGAATTGTATTTATGGACTTGTGATGAAGATGTTATTTTTTTAAGGGATAATTGCAATTTATGTCCTCTATGTTTAGCCTATTTTCGATTTTGCCCTCTTCATTTCAAATTTTACAATTTTATCCTCTCCGATTATTAATGTTTCGACTATCGTCCAATTTTGGACATAACTTCTCGCTGGTGAATGTGGTAATTTTCTGGCCGCAAATTGCAATTTTTCGGTTATCACCATAAATGGCCAGAAAATCACCACGTCATTACCAGTGAAAAGTTATGTTCAAAATCAAACGACAATCAAAATATTGATAATCAAAGAGGACAAACTTAAAAATACTTATAAACGAAGAAGGCAAAATTGATAAAATAGAAACAGAGATGGCAATATCGAAAACACCCTAAATGTAGAAGACAAAAAAAGCAATTATCCCTTTTTTTATATAACTAGATTTTCATTATCATATTGATACAATTAATAAAATTTATTTTCATCAAAATTCGAATCTGATCAGGTAAAACCCAACCAGGTACCAGATTAATCGGGTAGTCATATAGTTCGGATCGAATATAGGTAACAATTTAAACTACCCAAGTAACCCAACCTATAGGGTACTCGACCCACAAAATTCAAACCCACAATTACTAGACCCGCCCAGAAATAGAAAAATGAAATATCAACACACACTTAAAAATTGATCCATTAAATTTTATCCAATCTCAAAATTGATCACATTTTTGTGTCGTCCATAAAATGGGGGATCTCATTTATATGAAAAGAGGGAGGGAAGACCATTGGAGGCAGCGGGCCGGTGAGGGTGGAGGCGCACGGTGGAGGTGGATGTTCTACCGCCTCCAACTGTCTTCACTTACTTTTTTTTCACATAAATGAAATCCTCATTTTATGGACAACCCAAATATCTTACCAATGTCAAGATTGGATAATGTTCTGGTGATCAATTTCTTTGTGTGTGCATTTGTTTGTGTGTGTTTTGATTTATTAAAGGGGATTTTTGTTTATTTCTTCTATTTATGATATTTTTTTTTCTTGAAGAATTCAAGTAATATGGGATTAAAATGCAATTAATCCTTAATTTTTTCTCCACTTGGGTTGCCACGTACATCTCACCTGTTACATTTAACGAATTGACGGAAAATGTCACGAATGAAATAATTTGAGAAAATGCGAAATTTATGGGATATAATACGTGCAACGCCACTAAATGATCTTTTTAACAAAACTAAACGAAAGCCTGTCAAAATCCAAAGCCAGTTTGCGAATTTCCACACAGTAATATTTCCCAGTTCCGAGAGTTAGGATAACAGTACGTAGCACAATCTCCTTCTACGCAAACATCCCTCAAGCTTCTAAACTTTATTTTATTTTGTATAATCTGTCAATATCATACAAGTACTGATGAACTTTTCATATCTAGAAGTTCCTGATTTTTTAAATTTAATTATGTGGATCATAGGGCTGTCAATGAAGCGGATTTTAATACGATTCCGGTCTGAGTTTTAATATATTCGATCGATTATAATGTTCAATGGATCAAATCCAACTATAAATATCTGTAATTTAAACTAAATTGAAAGGATATAAAATCAAATAGTTCGATTCATTAAACATTTAAAACTGAACTTTAATATATTTTTTATTAGATCAATAACCTTATGTATATAATTTTCTTAAAAAAATTTAAATAAAAATGCAATATATAAATAATAATAATTAATAATATATGATTTTTTATTTTTCAAAGTAATTTAATTTTTAACAAAATAATGTATAGTTTTTGTAGATATTCTAAAATAATTTTCTACTTAGTTAAACTTTTAATTTTTACATAAGAAATATTTTTTTATTTGTTACACGATTTTAAAGTTTTAATTTTTTAACTGATAATCAAATCGAATTTTTTTATCGGGTTTTGAAACTTTTTATTGCACTCAAATTCAATACTATTGAATTTAAATCCTATAGGAATTGGGTTGAATTCGTATGTTAAGAAAGTTTATTGGATTCGAATTTGAATTTTTCAAATTCACGTTAAATCCGATCCATTGACAACCCCAGCTACTGGCTCATTCAACTTTTTTACTTTTATGATTTCCTCCCGTTACGCTTTTTTTTTCAATTTAATTTATTTTGTCAGATTCCTTTCTTAAGACATATATATATATATATATACATATATATATATATATTATTGAAGATATACTGAAATTTATCCATATTTAATGCTAACTCAATTAATTATCTCAATTAAGTAAGTAATTGTTCCTGTTAATACAAGATAGAAATTGATTTACTTTTTAATCATTCTAACAATTCTCATGGTCTAATTAAATGCTACCCCAGATAATAGTAGTTTTACATTTGTACCATTCTTGTCTAGCAATATAATATAATGAAATAAAAATAAATTAATGTATACAAAAAATTGGAAGAAACCACCAACCATATTCGTCGATTTATACTCACTATATGTAGATTTCTAAAATTTGTGATAAATGGAAAGAAACATATTTATAAATCCACACAAAAAAAAAATAGGAAATATGCATATGGGCAAAATAGGAACATAACCTCCTCATTAGTGTAATCTCCAATAGCTTCTAGCTTCATTCGCGATATCTACGGGCCAACAGCAGCATGATATATTTTCAGTTAGAGAACCACGGGAAATCCTGCAATCTTCGTCCCCACAATTCGTCTATATAAATCAACTTTCCACAACAACAATGACCATCTTGAGTGGTAATTCGGTCTGTTGTTCTCTAGCAAAGGATCCGAACCTTGAAACAAAAGAGTTTCGGGGTTCGTCGATCCCAACCGTTGCCATCTCAAAAAGAAAATAATAATACTAATAAGTTAAAGCATAAGATCATCAACCGAGATGGAAACAACAAAGTCGTTGATGATCTTGTCTTTAGCTTTTGCTTCGGTTCTTTCCGGGCTGAAAGCCAATGTCGCGGAGTCCGATGATGCGGCATATTGGCGCAGGCGAGCTGCCGAGTCCTGGAACCATACTCTCGACTCCTACGAGCCAGATCCGTTAAAGATAATCAATCACCTGAATACACACGTTCACAGGTAATTAATTTATATTTATGTTAACAACTCTATCGATCATGTTTCGTCATTAATAACAGAATATGATATAATATGACGAATATATATTTCTCCGTATGTATATAATGGATGCAGAACACTGAAGGAAGTAGGAGCAAGCAATGCCACGACGAGGAGACTATTGAGTCACGGGTATCAGGGTCCGTGCAAGGCTACCAACCCAATCGACCAATGTTGGCGATGCCGTGGTGATTGGGCCACCAATCGTCAAAGGCTGGCGGATTGCGTCTTAGGGTTTGGCCACAAGGCCAAGGGCGGAAAGGGGGGCCGAATTTATGTGGTGACCGATCCGTCGGACAATGATATGGTGAACCCCAAGCCTGGGACCCTACGCCACGCCATCGTCCAAAAGGAGCCATTGTGGATCATATTCGCACGAGACATGGTCATCAACCCTCAACAAGAATTGATCATGCAGGGCGATAAGACCATCGATGGCCGCGGCGCCAGGGTCTACATTACAAATGGGGCAAGCTTCATGATCCAAAACGTGAGGAATGTGATCATCCATAACTTGAGGATCCACAACATCATCGTGAAGGGAGGTAGCATGATCAGGGACTCTGTGGACCACTTTGGAATACGTGGCAAGAGCGATGGGGATGGAATACAGATCTTCGGGTCCCAGGATATTTGGATCGACCATGTCTCGATAACAAAGTGTGCCGATGGCATCATTGATGCTGTCCAAGCATCCACAGGCATCACCATCTCTAACAGTCACTTTACTGATCACGATCATGTGGGTTTCTTTTACCTATACAATTCAAATCATCAACAAACACAGTTAACAAGGAAAGAAACCACTAATGAACTAATTCTTGGATATGTACATATACACAGGTAATGCTTTTTGGTGCTGGGGATGACTACACCCCAGACGAGAAAATGCAAATCACGCTTGCTTTCAATCATTTTGGCAAGAGGTTGGTGCAAAGGATGCCGCGGGTTCGATATGGCTTCATTCATTGCGTTAACAATGACTACACCCACTGGAAGATGTATGCTATTGGCGGCACCCACCATCCCACTATTATTAGTCAGGGAAACCGATACATTGCTGAAGATCCTAAAGCCAAGCAGGTATAGTGTACATATGTAATATTAATTAATTAAGAACATCATAATTAAGTGACTCTGGGATGACAAAAGCAAATGTTCCAACCAGCTCTCACCTCGCTGGGGAATGACTATAATGCCGTCGTGTCGGCTCCTAATTGATATGTTTTCTTCTTTCTTCAGGTGACGAGTAGAGGGGCTACGCCGGAATCGGAATGGAAGTCATGGCCGTGGGTAACAGACGGAGATCTTTTCATGGGGGGAGCATACTTTGTTCCATCTGGAGATCAATCTTTCTATAAAAAACACGTTGAGAAAGATGACCATGTGCGGCCTGCCCCAGCACATATGGTTAGAGAGTTGACCCAATTCGCAGGTGCACTTACTTGCAGAGTAGGACAACCCTGTTAGGTGCACGCCTGTATTCAACCACTACCTCCACCTTATCAATTAACCGGCCGGGGACAGACAAGAATTAATGATATATGGAAATAGAGAGGTTTGAAACAGCCTTGATAAGGCAGAAGCTATATCTCAATGCCATTTTGTCTTTTTCTTTTTGTTATCTTAAAAATATTTTGATTTTTCTTTCGGCCATAAGAAAGTTTAGCTCCTTTCCAACTTACAGGACATCTTTTGTCAAGCGAGACTTCAGATATTCAGATATTTTGATTTATTCATTAAATTACAAATTGAGAATAAATTTACAATCAAATTTTGATTATTGCATTTTCGTTAAACATTGAGCTCAACTATTAATTCATTGATGAAATAAAAGTAAGAAAAAAAAATATCTCCATCAAAACTATACTAAAAAGTATAAGTACTAAGATTTAAAAGGATATATATTTTTAATTTTTGTATTTAGGAAAATAATGAATTAGGAGGTTAATTGAGATTTTGATTTTGAGAGACTTTGAATAATAAAAATATGACCTTTTATCATAAATTTAATAAATCTATATCCATTTAATTATCTATACTAATAATTAAGGGACAAATATGGTTGGTTGGTTCTTCCATTTTTTGTATAGTTTAATTATTTGTATTTAATTGCATTATATAGCATTATTGGAATGGTAAAAATGTAATTAAAGCTACTAATTATATTTAATAAGTTCAATTGATTACGCCAGTTAGCATTTGATTTGATCTATTCGGTGAGATTTATTAGAACATATGTATTGGGAACAATTAGTTAATTTAGATAATTATCTGAGTCACCATTGAATTAGATGTATTAATTGAGAGGTAGCATTAAGTATACTATACATAACTTAATTTATCTCTTTGAAATAATTCATATGACATAAATATATATCTTGGGAAAAGATCGCTTAATATATTTATATTGAGAAAGAAAAAGTAAGAGAAAGGAAATTTAAGAGAGTCAAAACTCAAATGAGTTACCTAACTAAATATTAAAACAATACCGCTTTTGAAACACAATTCTAATTTTTTGACATGGGCCTTTTTTTTTTTTTTTTGTATCTTAACCACCCGATTCCAACTCATTGAGTGACTAATCTAGATTGAAAACTGTAGAGGCCCATATGGGGGCTATCCTTCCAACCCAATTGCTCCCTTCATAATATCAAGATTCAAACTCTGAACGTTACTTAAGAGATTTAGTGCCTCATCCGGCCAAACTAACTGGTAGTTAGTAGACACGATTTTTTAAAAAATATTTATTATATTTATTCTGAAATGAATTATAATTTTATCCGTGTGGTGATTATAGAGTAGAGCAATTGTTATTCAAATATCAATATTAGAAGTAAAATTAATTTTTCATCATGTAAGTTTGGACTTTCTATAAATTTCATCTTCTAGGTTTGGTGTTTGCATATTTAGTTCTATATAAGTAAGTTTAATTTGACACATTTGGTCCTATAATGACACATTAGGTCCTAAATTCTTAAATTTGGTCTTAGCCTTTTTTTCAATGTTGGTCTTCCATGTTTCCAGCCAAATTCATTGTCGGATTGTGCATGTGTTGGTCAAATTTAATCCTATAATTAAGTTACAGGTTTACACATTCAATCCTATAAGTTTATTCAATTGAGCACATTTAGTTCTATAAATTATGAGCTTTCTAAATTCATTCATATTTTTTAAAAAATTTTACTTAAACTAATTTGACGACAAACATATAACATTTTCATATATACATTTCAGAATACTTAAAATTGAAATATATATTATGTTTCCAGTTAAGTTCCGAAAAAGGGATATGACTAAGTTAAGACAAGTTATTTTAATACATTTTATATATACTACTAGGCTAGCACATTCCATGTATATGTAAAATGAAATTAATATATAATTTAATTATATGCTTGAATTTTGATAACATAAAATTATAAGTTTTGTTTTATTTTATACATAAATATTAATCATTCTTAATGTACTTAATTAAATTTATAATAAAAATAAATTTAAAAAAGCTAAAATTATAAATTGAGAGAGAGAGAGAGAGAGAGTAAAAACAAAATGGATAGTATAGAGATTAGAAATAAGAGAGGAAAGAGAATACAGTAAGACAAACACCAAAATAGTTATTAGAATATCCTCATGCTTTATATAATAGCATAGATAATAAAAAAGAATACATAATTATAAATTTGCATTGAAATTAAAATTATTCTAGAACGAATACTTTGAAGAATAAGAACATGCGCGTAACAAATTTTATTGAAACTTATGATCAAATTATTAAATAAAAAATCGATATTATATATTAGTTATTTAAGATACGAAAACTTAATGTGCCCTATTTCAAAATATTTGTATAAGTTAAGAAATTTATTTAATTGAGTAGGTAGTTTGGTATATAAGTTTATAAAAAAAAAAATTACCATATTGTCGCGGTAACATTGGAGTTTTGTAGTAAGGTTGGAAAACACAAGTTACAACCATAGTAGAACAAACATTTACTAATCTAAGAAAATTACAACAATGTTTGATAATTTTACATCTTAGAAATTATTGAAAAATTTTGGTATAATATAATATTTCATTAAGGAAAATTAATGTTAGATTTCAAAAGAAAAATGAAAATGTTATATGTTTGTCATCAAATCTAAACTAAATTTGCAACAAAATGACTAAATTTAGAAACTCGAAACTCATAAGACTAAATGTGCCAAATTAAATGCACTTATGTAGGACTAAATGTGTAAATTTCATACTTATAGGAGGACTAAATTTGCTCGGCACATGTACAAACCGTCAGCTAATTTAGTCGGAAAAAATTATAGGACCAATATTGAAAAAAAGGTCAAGACCAAAACTTGAGAATTCAGGTCCAAATCTATCAATTTAGGATCAAATATGTCAAATTAAAGTCGCTTACAATACTAAATGTGCAAACACTAAACTTGCATGATGAAACTTGTAAAACATGCAAACATAGTTGACAAAAAGTGTAATTTTACCATATTAGAAAGTGGAATGAGGCAATCAAATCAAAATATTTACGCAGATACTCTTAAGTATATACATGTTAATTGTATTTAATATTAATAATAAATAACGTTACATATTCACAGAGGGATAATGCACTAATTATAGAACTATATATGTTTTCAGAATAACTAATATTTATATATTGTTTTTTTATTTGATTTTTTAATTTATATTTTATATTTTTAATGTGTATTTTATATATATTTTATATCATATATATTATTTTTTATTTGAGAGAAAAATGCAGCCAAAGGTTAATTTATTGTTTGACATAAATGAAAATGAGAAAGAAAAATACATGTCAAATTGTTCATTTATCTAATGGCCGCTGCCTTAAAGCCGTATCACATGCCAAAAAAACCCATTCAAGCAAAGGGTTCACCAATGTGTAACGACGAGTGGACCTACAGGTTAGTAGACCTAAACCAAATCAATAAAAAAAAATCAAGCAAAGGGAGTTGTGGCCTCAATTAAGTTGCTGGACATATAATCAAATTTTTAAATTTTTTTCCGTTCAAATAGTGTTGATGGGACCGAATCTGGAACAAAACCCTTTCCTATGGGATTAAACATTGATTTAAGAATTCTATGGGACTAAATATGGTGCAAGTTATGCCTTATGAGACGCAAAATGGAATTTTCTCAATTATAAAATAATTGCAGCAGTCTCCCCTATACTATGTACAATTACAAAAGTGTCCCTTTAGTTTCAAAATTACACGTACCTCAGCAACTTAATTAATTTCATGTAGGCTTGAACCCAAATCCAAACCCATTTATTTTACCCATACTCATATCTAGATCCAAACCCATTAAAAGAATTTCATTGGGTTTGGGCTTGGATTGAGGCCCAATCAATACCCAATTCCCTACACAAAAACCAAAAAAATAAATATAAGAATAAAAATTATTAGAAGTCAAAAAGTATGCAAGGGAGAGAGAGGGAGAGAGAAGTGAGGAGAAATCGGTGGCCGCCAGTGAATCAGATGTTAAAGGCACCGCCAGCGGCAAACACAGCAGAAGTCACAATGAGATGAAGGTGACAACAATACAACGGATTTTACATCAGTGTTCGCGGTGGAAAAGATAAAAAGGCGACGGGGAAGGAGGCAGGGGGGGCGGCTGAAAATGCAATAACCGTGGCGGACTATGGTGAGTGGGGCCGAGGGTAAGAGGGGAGGTGGCGATGACGGAGAAGGGTAAGTAGAGCTGGGTGAGGAGGTGTGGCTGACGGGCGGAGGAATTGTTTTACCCTAAACGCAGCAAAGAGTTATGAGGCAGGGAAATTGTTTTACCCAAAAACCCAAAAAAGTTGCCTCAACCAATATTTTTTAATTTAAGATTATTGATTTACGACGGAGAAGCGCAAAACGCCGTTGCCAGTTAAAAAGAAAAGAGAATGTTGTATATTTAGAATTACTACAAGAACAGTTGTGACGGCTTATGCGACGGCACGATGTAGAAAAGAAATAAATGAATCACATCCGTCACAAAAGTCGTCATGGCCGTCACAAAAAATGCAGAATTTGCGACGGGAACTAAAACGGTAGCAAAGATTGATTTTTATAGTAGTTCTTTAAGAAGAGGATTTGCAAGTTGGCATATATGAAAAGCAGATTCAAAATTTGTTCCGATGTTCAATGAAACTTCTTCAGATATGAAATCAACCATAGGTTTTCGGACATTCGTCCCAACATTGTTTATCTATTGAACCCAAACAGAAACAAGATTGATTTATTGGTTATCATGCAAGAATACAAAGGCTAGGGTTAGGCGTTTCTTTGCTCCATCCTTCAGTTATACATGTACATATTGCAGTTTCTTTGCTGAGGCTAACGAAGTGGCGTTTGCTAGAAAATCAGCTTTTGGGGAATCTTCTAATTTGAAATTGGATTATTTGACAACCACCATTATTCTTTGAAGATTTTGCTCGTGCATCCAAAGTTAAAATGGCCTTCCAAGAGAAACCAGAACATGAACTATTTTAGTTGCATATCCATATTTTAGTGTTCGTGCTACCGTCTCGACCCCTAATTTGATTTTCGTTGGGATGGTTTTGGATAAATTTCTTTTCTTTTATTTTTCCTTTTTATTGTATTAGTAAGAACAACGTGCTTTGCACAAGGCGATTTAAACGTCTCGCTTATTTTCTTTTAAAAAAAATATTGATTAAGGTACAATATAAATATATTGAGAATTTTTGAGCTTTCCAAAGAAATTTTATTAATGAATAAAGAAACTAATGAAATTATTAATTTTATTATATTATTATTATATACATCATATTGATAATTTTTAAGGTTATTTTGAGATTAATGTATCCAAAGTTTAAATTATTGTAATTGCAAATTTTGACATGATCAAATATACATCTTTATTTTCTAAAAATTATTTTATAAATATTTAGTTGTACCTTTTACTTGCTTTCAATATTTACAAATAAAGAGATGTGCAAATATACTAGGGACAATTGCATATAACCCTCCCTGTGTTTTTGAAATAGAATTGAAAACCTCCTTATGGTTTAAAAATATGTAAAATCCCCCCTGTGTTTTCTAAAACCCTGCATAAAACTCCCTTTCCATCTAGAGTTAACAAGGAGTGCATCACACGTGCTTGGTCTACGAAATTTGAACATTTTTCACCTTTAAATGCAAATATATTGGCCATTATACTCCTTTAACCTGTTAAAATTTCAAAATAATTGAAATCTAGCACAATTTTTTTTTTATTTTAATTTTACCCCCATTTCTTCTTCATCCTTCATGTCCACCACCAACACCCTTTCACGCCACCTTTGCCGCCACAGCCGAATTTACAGCCAAAAACACCAGTCTACGTGCGTTACCAAGATAAATCAAACCCCTCGATCAATTTCACCAAATTTCGAGCCATTTGCATTTATTATAAAAATCTACTGAAAACCCTAAAACACATTACAAATACTCATTCGTCTTCTTCCTCTTTTTTTCCACCACCATCAATCCTAATTCAAAATTAACCTCACCAATACACTACCCAAACTTTTATTCTTATTTATCTGTCTTTTTTTTTCATAGCCCTCAATCTTGTTCATCGTCTTCAACAACCCCAGCCCGTTGCTGCTACTCTGCTGCTGCCGCCGCCCAGCCCTAGTCCTATCTTCGCCTGAAAATTATGAGTTATCCTCAACCACGTCTAGATCTTCTCACTCCAAGCCTTATTTGAGTCAATTGTGGTTGAGATTTAAATAAATTTCTGAAAATTTTCAAACAAAATTTTTGGGTTCGAGTTTTTGTGTGTGAATTTGTGTGTGTTTTTGTGTGTATTGTGCATGAATTTGTGTGTGAAAGATAGAAAGATATATATATATATATATATATACTATATGTATATATTATGTATGTGTGTTTGTGTGTATATATGTAGTATATTTGTATGTGTGTGAGAGATTATATTTGTATATATATAAAAATGTATATTATATTATTCATATATTATAATATTTAATTTATAATTTTATTGTAATATTATTTTTTATATTTAGAAATCAATTTGAACCGTTCATTTTTTAAATCAAGATCTAGTGGCTCATAATAATAATAAGGGTATAACTGATATTTCATTAAAAATTTAACGTCATCAGCCTTAAATTAACGACAAGGGCGATTATGCAAGGTTTCAGAAAATACGGGGGGTATTTTGCATGTTTTTAAACCATAAGGGAATTTTCAGTCATATTTTGAAACCACAAGGAGGTTATATATAATTTTCCCAGTATACTATGAACATATATATTTATTCAACATTTATATGTACTTAAAAATATATAACTATTTATTACATTTTTTTTTTGTTAAAGTATTTCTAATAATTTTTTCCTTTGTTATTGATTTTAAGTGTGTTTTTAGATATTTTTTTAAATGCCTATCAAAAAAAATGTACTAATTAAATTTTTTGTACGTGTATACTTTAAAAGAAACATATCTTTTATACCATTTTAAGATCAAATATATATATTGAAATTGAATATGTTAATGTAGATTCTTTGGTTCATAATGTATATATTTTAAAATGTATTTAATTAGTAACCATAAATCTTTATACTTAGTATAAAGATCATTCAAATATATATGATTTTCTGTATTAAAATTTAATTGAATTAATTTTTAATTATATTATAAAACGGTGTTGTATGGATAAAAAAAATAAATATAATATAACTTATCTATCATTCTTATTTCTCGTCATATTTGTAAAACTTTTAATTTATATTAAATTAAACATTATTGAGTACTGCATAAAATATTTTCTTGTAGAATACAATGTATGGTTTCCCCATAACTTTGTTGCGGCTATCACAAGCATACTTGATACTAGATATATATCTCTGAAGTAAGTATTTCATATCACTATCCAATTGTTTTTTTTTTTTTAATGAAAATGGTCTATTACAATATTATAGAATAGAAACAAACTAATCTACGATTAAAATATTATCTGCATAACCTACAACTTAAAAAATATGGAACCTTCATCTTGACAACTTAGACATACATCACTATCCAACATTACTCTTCCTTAATTAATGCATTCATTTACTTCAATTGCTACTTCTGCAATGGCAATACCGCAATACCCTACTACTTTTGATTATAATTTTTTACTATATAATTATTAATATATTCCACATGTATTATGAAGGGATAAAGTATGAAAAAAGAAACTAAATATTCTATTTGCTTATATGAACCGCCCTCTATGATTGTCATTCATCCTTAACAACAAAGGCAACACCCTTCGGCCTCATTTATTCGAGTGCACTCTTCAAACTCCCTTTTTACACCCCATTAGTCAAACCATCTTAATATCTTGCCATTTCTTCATCCCAATTCTTTCCTTATCGACCAAGTTACTGAATTCATTTATTAATTCTACTATTCTTTTTTCTACTTGCTCTGTCTATATATGATAGTATAACATTCAGGATTCAAGAATACTAAGATTTAAATCGGGGGGAAAATATTAAAGTACCACACATGGAAGCTATTACTGATATCTTGGTGCTGCCATTTTTTGGGCAGGGCCATCTCTTTCCCTGCGTGGAGCTCTGCAAACAATTCTCTTCTTACAATTGCAGATCCATTTTGATTATCCCTTCTCATCTTTCTGCCTCAGTCCCTTCAAATCTCCACCACCACCCTTTAGTTGAGGTGCTCCGAATTTCAGCTTCTTATTCACCTTTACCGCCTCCGCCGCCGGAGACGGAGGCACCGCCAGATGGGACCAAAGGGGAATGGCCTAAACCCGGATCCGGACCCGGGTTCAGGCCAGGTCACCATCAGCAGCTGGGGCTTGGGATCGAGTCCTTCCTATCCGAAAGGTACAAGAATGTTCCGGGTCGGACCCGACCCGGATGCGTGGTGATGGACGTGATGATGAGCTGGAGCAAAGAAATTTTCAAGAGAGAGAACATACCTATTGTCTCGTTCTTCACCTCTGGTGCTTGTGCTACTGCCATGGAGTATGCAGCGTGGAAAGCCCATGTGGATGATATGGGGCCCGATGAGACCCGAATATTGCCCGGGTTGCCCGAGACCATGGCCATGAGCTATTCGGATATTAAAAGGCGGGATCACAGGCGGCCCCAGCGCGGTGGTGGTGGTGGCGGCGGCAAAGGCGGGCCGCCGCGTGGGATGGACTTCGGGCCTCCTAAACCGGGCCAGCAACCGCGGTGGTTGGATGAGGCGGAGGGTTCGACCGCCTTGTTGATCAACACGTGCGACGAGCTCGAAGGCCCGTTTATCGAATACCTTGCGGATGGAATCGAAAAACCCGTTTTTGGCGTCGGCCCGTTGCTGCCAGAAAAGTATTGGAAATCAACCGGTTCGGTTCTTCACGACCGGGACAGCAGACCGAACCGTGACTCGAACTACACTGAGGACGAGGTTATCCAATGGTTGGATTCGAAGCCAAGTCAGTCAGTCATTTATGTGTCATTTGGTAGCGAGGTGGGTCCAACTTTGGAGGAGTATGACCAATTAGCTGCTGCGTTGGGGGAGTCGAACCGGCCCTTCATATGGGTGATCCAACCCGGGTCTGGAAAACCCGGGCTGCCCGCCAACTTTTTTGGTGGGAAACCCGGGTCAAATGCTAAAGAAGAAGGCTTCTACCCACATGGCTTGGAAGAAAAAGTTGGGGATAGGGGGCTAATTATTAAGGGATGGGCACCCCAATTATTGATATTGAGTCACCCATCTGTGGGAGGATTTTTATCGCACTGTGGCTGGAATTCTACTGTGGAGGCAATCGGGCGCGGTGTCCCAATTCTGGCATGGCCCATCAGGGGTGACCAATTTTATGATGCAAAATTGGTGGTTAAATATCTGAATGTGGGACGTTTGGTTTCGAGTGGAGATGATGCAACAGAGATGGTGAAGAAGAGTGATATAATGCAAGGGATTGAGGGGCTAATGGAGGATAGAGAAGTTCATCATCGAGCTATCACTTTGAGAGGCATATTTGAGACTGGTTATCCGTCGAGCTCTGTGGCTTCTCTAAAGGCACTGATTGAGCTTATAAGCATATAGTGGTGTCCTTTGGCAGTTGGCACTGATAGTAGTTTTTCATTATCACAAGTTATGTATTATTGCGTATGAAACAGAGTATTATAGAAAGTACACAAGTTTTTTATTGACAGTGGTTTTCTGTCAAAAAACAATGAAAGGTTTATTACAATGCTGAGTTAACCTAAGTAAACTCAAGACCTATAGATTCACTACATTGAAGTCTAGTTCATGAAAAAATCATCTCTCTATATATGTGGGAGTAAAAGAATGAAATGAATTGCCCTGTTGCACATCGTTGAAAACTAATCATCTTTTGATTTGGCTGAATTGGATGGGTCGTCGTCCAGGTCAAGCGAAATTGCTGATGCTAATTCTATATGACAAATCCGGACTGCGCCGATTAGCCGCTCCGGCAACTCTTCTGGGGTGTTGCCCTGAGCCGTGAGAAACGGGTTAAAAGCATAGATTAGATGTCCAATTGTTAAACACGGAATATCTTGAAAATTTGTGAAATTTTAGATTAGATAAATGATAGATCTGATATACACATGTATCTATGTTCATACCTGTAAGAGAAAGGCCATGTCGACAACGAGTGTTGTGATAACGCCAATGACAAGCCCAAGAACTCCATTTGCCACAGTGGAAGAACCAATATCAACGTCAACCTAGTAAAGAAATAAGAAACACCAAGGGAGAATTTGGTGACCTCAATCAAAATATAGTGCAAATTCAAATTGAATGTATTAAAAGAAACATATCCAAAAACTAATCTTACTTCCAAGTAATTGTTACCACGGACATAGTTGCAATCGACTGCTTTTCCTAGTAAACAAGGGCTACTTCCAACGCTCTGACGTACAATCCAAGAGCCCTACATGATTCATGATAGTTATTAGTAGTCGAACCATGAAACATGGTGAAGTTAAACAACGGACGTCGGGCTCCATCTCTCTTAATTTCCATGTTCCATTTTTCATAGTATTTGAGTGTTGATATAATCTGAAGTGACCATTCAAATCTCAATGGGCACGAATCTCAGGTTCCAAAACCACGATACATACTGGAGGAGACCAATTAATTTACAGGCAAAAATCGGAAGTCCAATCTAAGAAAATATGTAATGATGTTTTCTCCCAAGAAAATAGGGGTAGATACACCTACACCCCCTGAGGTTTGGTGTAAATACACTTAGTTCACCTGCAGTTTGCATAGTCACAAAAATTTTAGGGGGGTCTATCTGTAAAAATAACTGCTCAGAGCAAGGGTGGTTACTGTAAATTATGCAAACCTCAGGGGAATACAGATAGAAGTTCACGATAGGGGTCGTTTTTTACACCAAACTTCATGGGGTGTAGGTGTATTTATCCCTAGAAAAGTAGCTCTGGGACATTGACCTAACCATTTATTTATTTCTTGCTAGGCATTAGTACGAGTTCTGGAAGGGCTCCAAAGTACTCTTAGAAATGGGAAATAACAAGAAAGATACCTTCGGTACTGATGGAATAAGCTTCAGTCTACTATTGCGAAACTCATCATCCCCATCGACAAAACGCTGCAAGAGAGATCCGGGTACTAATTTATTAGCGACAAAATAGAAAACCATGCTGTAATGCGTCGATCCAGGCACCTAGAACAATGCAAATTTTGTTAATTTCAGGCCACAATTTAAAATAACTGGGAATGGAAGCAGCTTATAATCAACTCACTTGCAGATTGAAAACAATCGTGAAATGTCCTTTCTCTGATACAATCTAAAAAAATACACGAAGAATATCACTTGAACTTACTATAAAGCAACTGGAAACTAATCAAAATACTAAAAAGCAGATTAACTTAATAAGAATGTGGTCACCATTAGAGAAACTTACTTGTGCTGCACAACCACTGCGTCTGGCAACATGATCCATTCGTTTTGTATCTTTGAACCAGTCTACGGCAACAAGATCCAAAAGATGTTTACCAGCAGGAGTCTTCAAAAATATGTGAAGAAATTCCGTTAAGATCGAGTCTAGCAAATGTCTATAATGCAATCAGTGTGCATCTGCTCTATCTGAATAATGATTACCTTCGATTTGTCGTCGCAGAAAGTCTTACTACGAACTCTAAAGTTTTTTCCATCTGATAATGTCCAACAGTTACGAGCATCATCACGATCATCACGCTGTAGGTTACCCGAGAAAATGGACACATCTACTTGACCTTGGGGTTCTTCTTCAGGGGGTGATTCTTTATGTACAGAGAATTGCAAGGAGATAGCAATTTATGTCGTAATTCAATAATTCTATGTAAAAAATGCATGAATTAGTTGAAAGACTTTTACTCACCAACTTTTGTTTCTTCCTCATGGACAGGCAATGAAGTCTGTATGCAGATAATAGAAATCAATCACTAATGTAAAACTTAAGACATTATAGGAGCAAAAGTAATTAACAACAAACCTCTTGATCAGCAATCTGAAAATCTTCATCTTCATCGGAGTATTCGTCCAACATAGCAGCATTTTTATTTGCTGCATGTATTTGATCAAGAGAAGGAGAGCGATGATGAGCAGAAGATTGTTGGATTTTCTGACTCCTCTTTGAAGAACTGGATATTGATGTCATGTTAACCATAACAGGGATCCTAGGGGCAGCAGTCCTTTCATCAGTTTGAGCGAAATATTCTCGTAATCCTGCGACAATATAAACCTGAAAACATTCATCACCAGTGCAAACAACAAGAAACTCATGCCGGACCATTTGCTTAAGAAAGTAGATCTGGATTAGAAGGAAATGGTTCCATGGCAATTAAATGTAAGTTTATTGCCCCTCATCTCGAGGAAAAAAATAGCTTAGCTGTGCACCACATAGAAGTAGCAAATGAAATTTGCCACCATGCCAATGAAAAGGTTTCAGAGGAGACTGGAGTCCAGTATGCCCCTTATCGAGTATATGCTTGAGTGATAACCCAGAACATCGTCTTGGATAAGATTTTCTAAAAACATTTGTTGCCTTTTTCACATCAAAAGTGATGGAAAATATAGTCAGACTAATAATCCACGCAACACCTTGCGAACTTGAACCAGGGTTCTAGAGCACCAAGACCCCAACACAATTTTTAACTGCTAACACCATAGCCATTTTGGTAAAAATTAGTCGACTAAGATGAACATGAGATAATACATCCATATATGTGTGTGTGTGTGTGTGTGTGTGTGTGTGTGTGTGTTATGTGCCAAAATTAGCACTTCCTAATTTGAGAAGAAATTGGAGCAGCCAAGATGATAGCCACAGCTTGCAATCAAATTCATGGCTAAGGCAAGGTAGAATCATGTGCTAAGTTTCAGCACTGTCAAGGAAAAGAACGCTTCTTTAAGTGTGTTAGCATTTTCTTAGAGTCGTAACGCTTTTAGTTAGTGTTAGCAACTTACAATCAGTCATTCGGTTATGAGAGAATTGACTAGTTATGATGTATAATACCTCCTCATAGATGAGAAGAGGGCATCAGGGTATTTTGTGAAGTCGATGTTTTCTCTCTGTAATTGTTTGTAGTTGTTTGGTATAGTGTTTGAATGCATTGCAATTAAATTCTCGAGGCTAATTCTACTCCTTAGCTCCCAGCTTAATAGCCTTTTCTTCTCCCAGCTCTTTTGATCTTTACAATATATATATATATATATATATATATATAATGGAAAAAACAATCTCTATATGAGCATAGAAATATCTACACACACACACACCCCACCCGACCCCCCCAAAAAAAGGGAAAGAAAAGAAGAAAACAAAAAAATAATAATAATAATAATAATAAAGAAATATAAGATCTCACCAGCAACACTATTTAAAATCTGAAGAAGACAGTGTTGCTGAAATGATGAAATATGACCCACTCCCCATCCTTTTAGATCAATCTGCATAAGATGCTGAACCTGTGTTCTAGGCCTCCCATTACGAGGTTTCAGGGGTGATATATTAAATCCTCCACCTGAAATCATCAGAAGTTAAGCCGTATAATATGGGGTAAGGACATAATAATAAGCAAAGATAACAATTATACACACACACAAACACAATATTTATCTATACTTGGAAGCTTGAAATATAATATTGAGGAAAGTAAAGTTCAGTTTAATTTACTCTCAATATGAGCTCGTACAAATCCTGGTTGAGGAAGACAATTGTCATGCCGCCTAGAACGAAATAACACCACTGCATAATGAAATGGGTGAAAACAAGGTTGGCTATACATCGGGAAAACTAAACACGAAATGAACAACAAATAGCCCTCAAACAATTACCATAACTCCCGTCATCATTTCGGCGCCAGTAGCGTAAATAGCAGAGGTCACGAGGCCATACAAACCTGTATTGGGGCATACAGAACGAATGAATGTTCCTCTTGGTAACTAAAAAGCAAATATACAACAACACAGGGATAAAACAAATGCCTGAAAAGACTGCATATGCAATGTGGTGATTGATGCACAGGTTACATACATCACTGAAATCAAATAAATTTGATGATTACATATACTGTCATCAAACTACCAGAAAAGTAGCTTTATAGTAACAACAGTCTTACAGAGTAATAGACACAGTGCAAAACAAAGAGCATTAACAACAGTGTTCAAGGAAGATCATACTCATGTGTGATGCCATCCAAAACAAGCTTAGTCTACCACTTGCCTTTAGTCTAATAATAGTTGCACTTCCAAAATAAGTATTGACGAAGAAACAGCATAAGGAGATGCACGATTCCAAAAAGTAACAAAGAAGGAAAGAAAGAAAGTTCTGACAAGGGCACATTACATTGGAAACCAATCTAATTGAAGCCTGTGGTATAATATGGCAGTATGTCCATCAACTTCTTCAACTAAGCTACCATACTGGAAACTGCAATCCCACCTGCATGCAGACTTGTGTTAAATGTATAGTACACTTTGATTCTAATGTTGTTTGTATGATAAACTTGAATTTCCCAGAAGTTTCTTTCATTCTTGTCTTAATTCCATTTATGACTCAGCACTCAGCAGGCTTTGCTAAAAGAGCTTGTTCCGATATAATGACGAAAAGTGAAAAAAGGCTGACCTTCACTGAAGCCAATAGGGAAGTTAACACAGAGATAAGCAAATAAAAGCTCTTAGTTTCGTTCGCGAAAAACTCCCAAAGTTCCATGCAGAAAGTTCTTCCTGAGAGTGCTTCATCACTCCCTAAAGTTCAAGAGCCCCCATAATGCTGAGAACCTCTGTTTGTCCATATTTACACAAATTCCCCCTAAGATTTATATTATTTATACTAGCTTACTTGAAATTTAATATTTCTAACTTATCACTACACTCTATAATATTAATAAGTGCATTCTAGAGTACTTTAAGTAAATTAGTAGTATCTAGGAAATTAGTTACAAATACATCTTATATTTAATCTTTGTATCATTTTTATTTTTAGTTCTTGAAATAAGCAAGCACCACAATAATGTTGCAGACAATCGATCAATTACTTACGTCTAAGAACCCACATTTAGAAGTTAAATTGAATTTTCCAGGAAAGACAAGCAATGTTATCCATGAGAAAGAGAAGAGGTAATGTCCAAATCTATATCTATATCTCAGTGCCATGGACTTAAAGTTGACTTGAGCATTTAGCTTATTCTATGGTTTGCTAGTGTCTTTAAATTTTTAAAATGTTTTGTTATCTTATTAGGATAAATTACTGAGGGTTTAACGACTGGAAAAAACACAAATCAAGAGATGTAACTCTAATGTGACTATGTGACATTTAGGGGAGGTCATTTAATTTGGACAAATCTCAAGGGAAATTAGTGTAATTTTTAACAAAGGAAAAAGGAGCTATTGCATGAAATTGTGTAGGGTTTTCTAAGGGCTATTAGCGTCAAGGGAAGTAAATGTAATTTGAAAAGCGCTGAGGGGTCTAAGACCAAACCATTTTCTCTGTAATCGTCCCCGTGAAAGAATGTCACCTATTATAATTTTTTCCAACATCTAACAGACAGCATAACAATTGGGAAACTTTCAAAGTAAATGTTGAGCCAAAATATAAAGAACTCACTCATGTCGTGTTGCATCCATGCTCATTACGAGCTCAAATATCTCTTCACAGGTTGCCTCCACTACCCCAACAGCTTTCATTGCTCTACTACAGCTCTTTGGCTACATCAATGAAAATATGATTAAAGCACATCCACTGCCATCTAGGTAAGCGCACCAAGCACTATTAAAATGTTCTTACAAGGAAATCCACGTCAAGAAGCTCCTCAAAAATCCGAAGCCCTATAAGTTCACACAAAGAAATTGATTAATCAACAAAAATGTGAATGTCTCCTTGTCACCTATTAAATGATTCATGGAATACCCTCCACTCCAATCACAAATTCATGGAAACTAGGAACATCAACACACCATTCTGGCACTGAAGAAGGCGCCAATACTTCCTAGAAAATGTCTGATTGCTAGAATTTTGATTAGCCAAGTCCGTATTCCAACTCCTTTGTCCAGTCAAAAACAGATTCAGGAGGACCTGCCACATGGAATTAGGTCAACATCTCAGTATGGCTACAAGAAATTCGCAGAAACAAAGACCAGTAGATAGTCGGGAAAGATCATTGCCTACTGGCGCTCTGCGCGGTAAATTTGAATTAGGATCTTCATATTCTGGAGGATTAAAGCTGCAGAGAAATTTGATAAGCTGTCAGTAGTATAGTCGTGATTAATTTAGAAGGGGAACAATAAAATGTTTTTCACCCAGCTGGAGTGAAATAAAATGGCAATGGAAACCTCAATTGCAATAGAAGCAAGTCTAAATATAGGACAGGGATATCATTAAGCTACTTTGAAAAGGCATTTAAATGTGGTCACTGATTTCAAAATTTTATTATTTGGAGTTACTTATGTCAAAACCATTAGCATTCCTTAAATATTAGTCTGTTTATAAACCAAAAATGAGAACAGCATTCTGATATAAGAGGACAAGAAATGAAAAAGGACTAAAGGAAATATCCTC
This sequence comes from Petrea volubilis, assembly GCA_026212405.1. NCBI lineage: Eukaryota > Viridiplantae > Streptophyta > Magnoliopsida > Lamiales > Verbenaceae > Petrea > Petrea volubilis. The sequence continues at coordinate 11,155,929 of CM047879.1, forward strand.
ACAGCTTACGAGATCCGGAATAAACTGAGGACATTTCCATTTTTCTACCACTCATCTTCACAAAAGCATCAGATTGGCTGATTTCACCGGCCATAACGCTATATCTAGCTTTCCTATCGTTACTGCTTTCGGCACAGTTTGTATATACATTGTTTCTTATACTTAGCACTTTGATATGTGTAACATATCATAACCTGGCCCAAACTAAGAACTGTCAGTAATAACATGTTTAGTGGACAGTCCTACCAAATTCTGAATTACTCTCCTAGATCACTAAAATACTTTAGGCAACCTTCTTTTTAGATTTCACACGTAAATCTTGATGTCGCCCCTGTCGCCCCTATCCCTCAAATCCTCATGTTCCATGGGTTTTAGCTCCATCAGTAAGCAATGTGTCTGTAGTTTATCCAGTCCAGAAAGATTCATCAGCAAAGCAATATTCAATGGTACTTAACGGTATCCCCTTCTATCATCAAATATGGAGGGTGCTGTCCTTCAGAGCACTGAAGTTACATAGTAACCCTGTAGACTTAATAATTGTTTTACTATCAAGCATCAAATGCCAAATCTACACAATAGTGCAACCACACACTGGAGCCGCCCGTTGTCTATATGAAATTGTCCTAAAACCCTTTTTGGTAAAGCTCTTGAAAAAATCTGAATTAGCTGAACAAAAAGTTGTTATTCTGTATAAGCAATGGAATGAAATTATTACTCACTGCCTTCCACAATCTGATGGTGAAACATTTCCACCCTTATCCATGCCGGATTTAAACTCGAAAGAATGGTATTTATTACCATCAATAGCTTGTGGCTCTTGATGCTGCATGTCACCGACATTCATCAGTTATTTGGCTAGTTCAATCACAAAATCAAGTAAAAGGTAATTCTATGGCATGCAAAAAATGGATATTAACTTCCGAATGGTAAAATAATGAATGCAGGGAGGAGACAGCAGAGTAATCAAAGAAAGAACCTGATCAATAACAGATTCGATTTTTTCTTTCCAAGTGAGCGCCTCCTGAATGTTGAAAGCTGCCATCTGAACAAGGACTATAAAATGTTTTAAGTACTGATATAAAAGCTCACAGGGGAGTAAAAGATATATCAGAATCTAGATGGTTCACATGAATGAAAAATGGTTCGAGAAGAAATCCAATGCCTATATTCAGGCTAAGATATGCGCACACTTGTATTTCATGTTGGATTCAATTTCCCGTAATTTCTACTCAAGTTCTTCAAATATCTTAGTGTACTTGAAATCCAGAGACCAAAATCAGCTTTTATTAGCATATCAACATTAAGCACAACACGAGCTAGAAACATCATGACCATTCCTTTGAGAGAACTGAGCCATGAATAGGTCATTACACACCCGACCTCTATGGACACCTCTTACTATTCCTGATACAGTTCCTGCTATACATCTAATCCCATTTTTGGACACAGTCGTCCATAGTCCTTACTCAGCATCACAACTCTTTTGTCTTGTATAACTGGAGGCCAAACAATAAAAGACTTTGTAATCAGACCGCAGTGCATTTGACAGAAATCTACCATCGGATCAACAATAAAAGAGACATGCTGGTTACTCCTAAATTGCACAAACCTTTGCCTAGGAAGTAACAACAACAACCAAAGTATCCAAAAGAGATCCCTTTTGCACATGATCATCAGGCAAATGCTCCTCTTATTTACTTGTAGAGTGCATGAGCGCACATACAGAAAGCAAGGATTTCTTTTATACACACAACTAATAATAGTTGTGCTACCAAAAAAAATTGCAGCAATATCATTAAAATTCAAACGTTATGTACCGTCATTTGTTGGTGCTCCTCTTTCTTGTTATAGACAGATAGAACATAAACCATCTGCCAAAAAAATTGAAGATTGTAAAATGTAAATAAACTAGCTAAAATACTTATAATTGGCGACTTTCAACTATGCAATTAATAGTCCAAATAGCACTCAAAGGTAGCACATTTCTTTTTTCTGTAGGAACTTTTGTACCATAAACAATAGTATCTCCAGTTGTCGCCCCTCTGGTATATAGCCCATCCCCCCTGTGGTATATAGCCCATCCCCCCTGGCAGTATGTATTATATCTCCTCTCACTATCCCCAAGTATATGAGACATATGTATGCATTTCAATTAGGTTCGTATTCTACTCTTTACAGTTCTACGTGCATTTCCTTTTATTCTGTTGAAATAATTTTACAGCTTAGACATTTCTGACCTTCACCTGTATGACATCTTGCAACATCATTTATCACATGACCACAATTTTTGCAATATGTTAACATGACAAAATATAAGGCATAAGGATACTCTAGTGCAGACTAAAATGTTCGAACAACTGCAGCAAGGATAAGCTGAACTTACGCACCTCTCTGAATTTGGTTTGTCAATCCAAGAGTTTTATAATTAGAAGTTGCAATTTATTCCCTCAATCGAATGTCAGCATCATGTCAGATACAATTCAGTAATTTGGAACAAAAAAAAAAAATAGCAAATGTAAATCATAGCATACATGCCCATGATGAGTCTTGAGTCCCCGGTCCTCCACCCTGCAGTTTCCATCTAAAACAAGAGTCTGGATTGGTACCTTTTAACATAAAAATAAGAAGTAACAGAAAAGATTAATTTCAATCAGTGCTTTACTTTCATTATCTAAGCACTAAAACACCAAGTTCAAGGGTAAATAACTTATAGGCATGTGGTTTAAATCTATAATTTCCGTCCACACTTGAACCGCATTATGGGTAACAATTTCTAAAACTCATGATCTCTAATTTCATTGAGAACAGTCAATGCACAGACTATAATGGAAAATGAAACAGAAAGGTAGGCAACTACCATATTGTCTTGCGGCTTCTTCTTGTAGTAGGCCAAGAGTCCCGCCTCAAGCACAAAGTATCTCATGTGAATAAATGATCTTCCAATCTTCCTGCGTCCATACCTCACCATCCAACCTTCGTACACAGCCTTTGAATTCGACATCTCCACCCAATGTTACACCAACTTTACTTCAAAAAATCACTCAATTGTTGAACTTTCTCTTCTTGCTCTTGTATCAATTTTGTGTTAGGTTCTTCAAAACGTCACCAGAACTTCCAAAGCTTAGAGCTTTTTATTTCCATGAAATCAACAAAACCTGTTTGCTCGAAATCAGTCACCATGAAGAAAGCAAAAGATTCAAGAGCAAAATGCTGCAATCTTATAAACAAAAAAATTCAGGGATTAAAAAATTTGAACAAATGAATTGGCTCTGTAGGGAAAACATTGGCTCAAATTCTGAAACACATTTAAACTGAAAGGGGAAAAAATTACATCCGCAAAAATGTTAACAGAATTTGTCGCGAATCGTTCATGAAATGATTAGCCATGGAATCAAACACCTCGATCTTCTTCTCGAGATTTCTGAAACACCAAAGTTCCTGAGTTAGAGCAATAGACTTGTATCAGGAGAGAGAATTCCAGCGTGCAAGTGCGCAACTGGGCGCACCACACACACACACACACACACATGTACGACTGCGCATACAAGGAATGAACACACACATGTACGATTGCACATTACATCATAGAGAGAGGGGGAGAGGAGAGAGAGAGAGAGAGATTAGATATACATTCGCCACGGTAGTATGGTTCTTCTCCTCGATTCGCACCATTTCACCAAACGTCTTTAAACGCATGCATACGTGATACGTAAATGAAAGTGTGTATTTTTGTGCGTGTTCGTGTGTGTTTGTGTGTGCCAGAGAGAGAGAGAAAGAGAGAGAATGACGGGAGAAGAGAGAGAGGGAGAGAGATGAATGAGAGTGGAGAGAGACGGAGGAGAGAGATTTTAATTTACATGATCTGATTTTTCAAGCTAGTAGAGAACGCCGGCAAGTTCAAAGGAAATTCAAGAAAAACAAAAAAAAAAAAAACAAAACCCGGAAAATGTTTTCTATTTATACTTTTTTCTTTTCTTTTCTTTTCTTTTCTTTTTTCTCTATTTTTTCTTTTTTTTTTTGGGGGGGGGAAATATATATTTTTCTTGATTGTGGGATTATCAAATAAGATTATCTAAAATTGGGATACGTACTCTGACCATGAGAGTGGATACTACTTTTTTTCCCCCCTTTTTCTCTTAGAAAAAAAAATGTTTAATTTCAACAAACTTCAAATTATTTTAAGATTAAGATTTCTCCAAATATATTTCTTACTTTTAAGATTAATTTTATAAAAGTTTGCGAAGTTCTTATTCATGTACTTTCATATAAAACTCTACATTGTGATAAATTGAAGGAAAATTCTTTCATAGATTGGGTGTTTGAAACTCACCTATGCACTTAAAAGTCCGAATTCAACCATTTACATTTATTTTATAGAAATATATATATATATATAATATAATATGTGATGAAATCTAAACAGTTGAAAATATACACCCAATTCATATAAAAATTTTCCAGATTGGATCCTTAAAAATAGGGACAGAGGGGTGGCTATAAATATATAGGGTTGTTACATGGGCAATACATGGCTATCTGAATTTTGTTTCTTTTTTTTTTTTTAATTCAAAGAGCACAAATTGTTATATGACTTTTAAGCACATATCGCTTCCATTAGCGTAGCACTATCAAAAATTAGATAGAATGTATAAAAATCAACATTGATCCACACTTTATGTCGAAAAATACATTATTAGTAGATACTTGTAACAAATACCCATATTAAAACCAGATTATATTGACTTACCAGACCATTTCGAACAAACAATAAATGCCCTATGGATTCAAATACTACTTGTATCATTTTTTAGCATCCCAAAAAGTAACAATTCCAAAAATATTTACCAAATTATGATAAAAGCAAGTTTGTTTGTGAATTAAAGATTCGTTTGAATAGATTTATAAGAAAGTGATTTTTTAATCAGTTTTTTTATAATAGAACTTTTTAAAGTTAATATATTTTATATTTGAATGCGTTAACTTAAAAATATTTTAAAAGATACTTTTATGTGGAAGTTCTTTTGAATTACTTCAAGGAAAAAAACTGATTTTTCTGTAAAACCCCAACCACATACAAAAATACTCATTTTTTTTGATGAGAAACTTATTTTATATAATAATTACTTTTAAAAAAGATTCATCCAAGCAGACACTAAATCCGGTGACCATATATTGCCAGACCACAACTAGTATGAAACTCAATTAGTGAGTGTGTTGTGTTGTGTTGTGTTGTGTGTGTGTGTGTGTGTGTGTGTGTGTGTGTGTGTTTTCTTTTTTTCCTTCCAAAATTTGTGGTAGTTTGATCCCAATAGAAAGAGGGCGTGGGTTACTATCAAAAGAAAGTGATCGTAGGTTAAACTGGGAGTTAGAGGGTTAAAAGTATTTTGTAAGGACATTTTAGTAGATTATATTAAAAGAGACTATTTAAGAGTCTCACACTTTATGATAACCAAACTAGATACTATTTGCTAGTAGTGGTGATATGGGTTGTAAATCATAGGTCAAATTCAACCCAGTTAGTTATCGATTGAGTTGGGTTGGAAAGATTTTTAAATGGGTCTAAATGGGTTAAACTAGTTATGGTTTTTCATGGATTTTAAATAGTTCACTAATGGTTCCTTAATGGATCCATGTTGGGATTTGGGCCAAAACTTAAAAAAATCCTATCAACTATTATAGATATCATCAATTTTATTCAAGGTAGAATACGTCCAGATTTCTCATACTATGAAAAGTCCTAAGTCTGTCCATTTTAGTCACGATTTTCCTCAATGTTTGGTTAATATTCTTTTTTTTTCATTTGTTTAAAATTTTTTTGATAAGCTAAAAATGATTTCATTTCACAAATTGTAACTCAATATACATTACAAGCGAAATGAGGGGATCCATTGCCACAAAGCTGATCGATTCATTTATATATTATATATATGTATGTGTATATGTGTGTGTACATATATATTCAATTAAAAAGAGAATCACATGCTATAATTTTATTTTGATAAACTATCAACTTACCATTAGACTACCCATAATCTAATATCTTTGATTATTATTTATAAAGATGTCAATTTTATAATAATTTAAAGATTTCGATTACTGGCTAGGTTACCATAATATCCAATATTAGTTTTAAGAATTATATTCATTTAGTTCTACTAGATTCGAATTGCCTTGGCTAGTACAATTTCAAAACTTAGATAATTATTTTGAAGATTGGTTTTAGTAAATAATAATCACAAGTTGATTTTAAATATGATATTGAAAATTGATTTTATCTAAAATTTGTTTTATTTTTTAAGTTTTGATTTATATGAGTTTTTTTGGTTGGATCCACCTCCGACCCATTTACAAACCGCTACAACCTGTTTCAAACTACTTACAACCCAACCCATTTACAATCCGTTATTAAGAATCCATTTTGAACCCAACCCACAAAGACCCGACCCAAATCTGATCCAATCCGCCCATTTGCCACCTCTACTATTTGCATCCAAAGCATATTCAATAAAAATATTTAATAAAAATAAAAACAAAGATTCCTATTTAAAATTTATAACATAATGTATCTTTTTCAAATCTCAACACAATTGCAGAAAATTAAATCATGATACTTTATACATAAATATAAACATAAATTAATTACAATTAATTTCAACATTGAAATGATATATATTATATATATATATGTGTGTGTGTGTGTGTATATTTATAGGTGTATATATATCTCCACGTAGTGTGTGTTCTTGTGAGAGGGATGGGAATTAAAAAAAGAAAGAAAAAAGAAAACTATGTAATGGGTTGGACAAAGGGCTTCAATTGAAATTTGAAAAACATAATGACCAATTATTTTCTGAAAAATAGGAGTTAGTTACCCATAAAACATGGAGTTTGAGGAGAGCAAATTTACATTTTTGCACTTATCTCTTACTACTCAATGAAGAATATGAGGGATATATTTGTAAAAACACATTAGAGGGGCAATAATGGCTCTAATCGTGATACTGAAGGATAAGATAATCAATATATAGTTCTTTTTCATTTGACAAAAATTCCACCAAAAAATTGAGTTGAAAACAAACAGAAAATGAAATTTTAACTTGATTTTTTAAATTTTGGTTCCATCTTGGCTCAAAAATTAGTTGTCGAATTGGTATAAAAAACTATTAACTTTTGGTGGTTGACTTTCTCAAAAAAGAAAAAGAAAAAACGAGATTATTTGCCATATCCAGTTCAAAAATTATAACTAATGGGTAATAACCTAAAATTAATAACAGTCCGTTTGAATGAATTTAAAAAATAAAAAATAAACTTTTCGAATTGTACTTTTTATAACAAAATTTATTTTTGAAACTAAGTAGTTTACGTTTAGATACAATAATTAAACGTATTTTAAAAGATATTTTGACATAAAAAAAAGCCGCTTTTAAACTTTTTTTTCCTTCGCTTTTTACTTTTTTAAAAAAGTGTATTCAAATATATTTTTTTGTTGTAATTTTTTTTTTTCAAAAAACTTAATATTTCTCTTTTTAAAAAAATCTATCCAAACGGACTATAAATCAAATTTCTTCTCAAAATAACAACAACCTTTATGCCCAAAATACATTTCTAACAGAAAAAGGAAAATTCAGTTGATCAAATTAACAAAGCTAACAATTCACGAGCCCATGAAATCATTTCCATGCAATAAACAAATAAAAAGAACACCTTACACCACGTGTGTTTTTTATGTTGCAATCCTAGAGAGAGAGAGAGAGAGAGAGAGAGAGAGAGAGGAGAGAGAGAGCGATGGCGAGAAAAGCGTTATAATACTAAAGCTATATTTTTGCATTCAATGATGTCTTGATAATTGCCGTCTGAGTTTTGACCCCATCGAACTTTCCACGATCCCCATCAACGCTAAACTGTTCAATTCATCTTTTTCTCTTTCTTTTTTACCTAAAGGGCCCTTTGCAATTTCCAATTTTCGCTCACAAGAATCAGAAGCATAAGCCCATAAGCAGGTATTCTTTCTTCTTTCATCTTTATAATCACAGTTATTGTTTTTGTGAGAACACAAAGATGAAGCTTTTTCTTGTTCTTGTTCTTGTTCTTGATATCGTTCTTATTTTTTGCATATTTTAGTATCTCTTCAAATTTTTATCCGAGGTTTGAGTAATTTCTTGAAAGATTTTAGCTTTGAATGAAGCAAGTTTAGATCTGTGTGTGTGGGCTTTGGATTTTGATTGTTTTTCTAATGAATTGTTTGGTTGAGTTCTATAAGCTGGCATTATTGACCTTGTCTTGTGATATTTTTGACTTTCTAAGGTTCAATTTGTTCTGCATGACACTTAAAAACTGCTTCCCTACTTTTTTCTGCTTTTTTGTTTTCTTGAATTTTGTGTGGGCCATTTCATCAAGAAACTGTTTGTTCTTTTTTCTGATCAGGGCTGTTCTGGTGATAATACTTGATGCTAAATTTCTTGGACGGGTGGTTTAAGGCTGATTCTAAGATAGAAGCCTCGAGAGCTATCCCTTTTTGGTTGTAATATTTCATTCGCAAGTTAAGTGGGATACGGATTCAAATTGAGAAAAGGGATATTGGTGCTTTTTGTCATTTTTGGTTTAAAATGTGGAGTAATTAGGGAAAAGGAGTGTTTCTTGCTCTGAGTTGGGGGATAACAATTGTTTTGTACATGAACAAATAGCGGAATTATCGAAAAGAAATAGCAGAAATTAGACACTCTTGGTCAAGTTATACTTTATAAAGATGGGGTCTTTTTTGGGGCATCTTCTACCAGGGACATTATTTCTAGTTGTTGGCTTGTGGCATACCTCGTGCTCGATAGTCAGATGTGCATCAGATCCTAAATTTTTTCGGGTCAGGGTTTGGAACCCAGTTCCAGGTTTCGGTGGAAAGCTTAAGTACTTGGAGCTCTATGTTATTGCAGTTGGTGGTTTTATTGACTTGTGTATAGAGTTCTTGTATTCAACCCATTTAAAGATCTTTGATCATGGAGTGTTGAACCCGTCTCACATGAACAATTTTGAGCACTCTGGAATGCTGCTCATGTTCTTTATCTTCGGCGTTATTACACTGCTCTCTGAGAAAACAAGGTGAGTCTTTGGTTTTTTTTGCAGCTTCTGTTAGATTTCGTTCTTTAATTTGGAAGATTAATTTTATATATTTAATTGATTACTTGTGAAAATTGATTGGTTTGTTGTTCTCAGAACTTAGTCGGAATATTGTCATTGGGTTAGTCATCCTAATCTCTAATGTCTTTTTGATGGATACAATCACAAAAGATACACAAAAAGTATTTAATGTCATGAGAGTAATTGCAGTAGCACTAAGTTCTAACTTTTTGAATTATAGTTCCTTGATTTTCATCGAGAACGCAACAGGCAATGCCTTTATAATTAAGCAAAGGAGGCAACTGTAAGGAGTAAATAAGTTACTAGGGAGGTTTATGTAATTTTAGAATTGAGAGGGGATATGTGTGTAGTAATATATAGTCACAGGGGATGGCACTTTAGTTGTTGCTCATTATTTACTGTCATATACTTTTCTTATCTTTCTTTTTCCCTCGGTGAATAGCTAACAAATTCTCTGCTCCATTCTCAGCTTTCTTCCCTTGCCAGAAGGTGCATTATGCTTCATAGCTTCAGCAGCATTCACAGCAGAATACCTATTATTCTATTTCCACTCGACGACCCACAAGGGCCTCGAGGGACATTACCACTTTATCCTCGTCGTCCTCATAGGCCTCTGTATCTTGTCCACAATTGCCGGTGCCCTCATGCCTACGAGTTTCCCGGTCGATCTATGCAGTGGCATTGCGATAACACTCCAAGGCCTTTGGTTCTATCAGACCGCGTTCACTCTCTACGGTTCGATGATGCCACATGGTTGCTGGAACAAGGCAAATGAAATCAAGTGTCATTCGAACGTACATGAAATTCGTGGCGAGTTGCTGGCTAACTTCCAGCTGTTCGTTCATGTTTTTGTTGTTCTTGTTGCTGTTGCCGTTGCGTATATATATGTTGAGCCGAGATCAGGTCCTTCTAATCGTATGAGCTTGCAATATCCTGAAGACGAGTGAGTTCAGATCAGCATTGACGAATTCATTTTCTTTTATATATGTATCGATTTTTTTGATACTTCCTGAGACAGCATGTAGACACCCGATACTTTGTTGTGGCACACTGAATTGTTTCATGCTACCCAATTGGATATCGCCAACCTAGGGCTTTTAGCCATTGGATTTGTGTATGACGATATCAAAAAGTGTTAAAAAAGATAAAATTATTACATGATCATACTCAATCCAATGATTGAAAATAATGAGCCGTGGTGCGATTGTGGTTTGAAGTAACTTTGTCCTGTTTTTCTCACATATTCCGAGTCTTCGGTGTTGCTTTGTAGTTTAAAGGTGTAGTCATGTCAAAACTAAGGCTAGTTTAGAAATTGTATTGCTTGTAGAACATTGCAATATAAGAGTTGTATCTCTATTCAACCAATTCAGGAATGGAAATACTACCAATGTTGACCATAGAGACCAATTGGAATTGCAAGATGAGGATTGTTTGATGTTGCTATATCTATGTTTTCCTAAAGGATCTTATTGATTCATTCACCAATAAACAAGATAAAAATTCAGCCTCACTTTTCCAAGGGATAATCACACCTCCACTCCTTCATTCCGTGCAGCTTGGTGTAAAGATAGTTAGAGCCTATTTTGGATTGATTTTTTTTTTTTTTTTGAAAGAGAAGTATTTATTTTTAATAATAAATAAAAAAAAAACAAACGCTTCAGAAAAAAAAAAAAAAAAAAAAAAAAGTTTAGCTGAGCTTCTTTTAAAAGTAGAAGCTGAAAAAAGCTCAAAACTATCTTTTCTTAAAAACTATCCAAAGTAGTTTCAAAGAAGCATCTTTTAAAGTACTTTTAATTATAGTGCTTGTATCCAATCGTAAAAAATTGCTTGGTTTAAAAATAATAATTAAAAAAAATACACAGCTCGTGAAATACCTTCATTTTTTAAATCCATCCAAACGGGCCTTTACACTCCCTCCTTTGAATAATTAAGTAAACCACCACAACTAGTGTGGAATCAAGACTCTAGAATCGGGGGATGTACCTAATAAACTATCGACTATCAATAATACAAATAATTAAATTAAAAAATATCTGATGCATTGAAAGACGATGAATGTACTAAATGACAATTAGGATAATCATTCAATATAGAATAATTTTAAAATCAGGAAATGCACATACACCTCCTGAACTATATGTGCTCCGTCATTGACCACAACCGTCATACCATCCTTTTCTTTACAACGTCTAACTATAACCCGAAAATTGATGGCAAAAAACTTTACTATAATTACACGAACTTTAAAAAGATCAGGCTATAAGACGAAATTTGACAAGTGGTTATTTCTATAAATCATGCAAAATTTATATTAATTTGAACCTCACACAGGGTAGGTAGATTGTCCCTTTCTCAAGATAACAGGAGAAAATGGCAATTTTTAAGCTGCTCCACACAGGACAGTGTGCATCCATGAAAACAGAGGACTCTGTTTCTTCTATCATTTGCAACCATCTTCTTGCAATGATTAAAACATATATCCAAGCACAAGAACCCACAATATTATTACAACACAAAATTAAGCTAGAAAAACAGTACCGAAATCCTCTATCCATAAAGAAAACAATACAAGCAAACATCAAAACTCAAATAATTCGTGTGAAAGTCATCAGCATCAGCAATGGTGCCAATATAATATACATAGAAACACTTGTCCTGAGGCACTTAAATTGTTCTGAAGAAACAAGGTTTTGTTTCATCAATCACATAAGAACACCAGCAAAGTGAATTTCCGACAGTAAGATGATAATGTATCTTGAAAAGGGTCATTAATACAAATATCGTTACTGGGACTGTAAGCAAACACTTATTTTTCATCTCTACATACAGTCAGTCCGAATATTCAAAGCACGAAAAGTGTTCAATAAGGGACGATCGATTCTATGAGCTCTTGAAGTGGAGCAAGTTCCTTCTTGTCAATCAGTGTAAATTCCTGCAAAATTGATGTACACTTCAGTTAGAGAGAGAGAGAGAGAGAGAGAGGGTTCATGATCATTTTTAATTTATTTCATAAAATAGACTATTAATGTTGCAACAAAATGAGACCTTAGATCCCAAGAATTAGAGAGCTTACACAAGTAAAGAGTATAATATGCTTGAAGCAGGTATTTAGATGGGCCTCCTCCTTAAGACTCACAATCTTCTGAAAATGAGAGTGATATATATGTGCATATACACGGAACAGACGTTTGAATATGGTCTTCACGACTTCCCTGAAATTTGAAGGAAATGGTGTGCCTACAGAAATTATCTTTTGTTAGAATTATGTCCTGATACAAAAAGGAAGACGAATAATTGTCATGAATACAAGAAAGCAATAATTGTGGTGCCCTCCCCCATAACTATAAACAATTATACAAATGCCCTCTTGCTTTCAACATTACGCAAGCGTTTGTCATAACTTAGTTTTACCATACAATTATTCCCCTTCTGATGATTTTTGCACATAATTAAATGATGTTATAATTCAAATCTTATATAAACTTATCAAATTGTTCTTATATGTATTGTTAGTTTCTTAATAACTTATCCCATATTTGATTAAGTTCGATGATCAAAAGGGAGTATTCGTATTTTTCAAACTCAATGGGGAACTTTATGTGATTAAACATAGTTACAGGGGAGGTTAGTGTAATGGACAAAGAAAGGGCCCATTTGGAATGGGCTTAAAAAAAAAAGTGCTTCCCGACCTGTGCTTTTTATACTAGAGTTTTTTTTTTTAAGTCGGGCAATTTTGAGTTTGGATGGAATAATTAAAAGTGTTTTAAAAGGTGCTTTTAATTGAAGCTACTCTAGGATAGCTTCTAAAAAGGGGCTTTCTTTATGGCTTCTACTTTTTTAAAAAGCCCATCCAAACACAATTTTTTGCTCTAAAGTGTTTTTTTTAAAAAATAAGTGCTTCTTTTCTACAAAATGCACATTCAAACGGGCTCAAAATCACTATTAACGTAACCAAGGGTGACAAAAGTTCTATTTTCACCAAAAGGAAATGCATATTTGCCATTGATTAGGTAGGGTCTATCCTGACACTATGGGTACTGCACATTGTAAAACTGAAATTAGACAAGATTATTACCTAGCTTTTGAGGAAACAATGACTCATCATCTAACTGAGTTTCAATCCAGTCCATCAAATACTCAACATATTTAGGAGCTGAAACCTCGATAGGTTTCTTAATTTGCACGCCATCGGCCCATCTGTACTCATACCTACAAAAATATATATGCATTCTTACATGAGAAAACACCTCTATCATGATTATTGAATAAGAGATATCAAAGAGAATTGTTAAACTCAAACATACTTGGGGCCAGCTGACATTGTAGGGCAGTTCTCAGGTGTACAGAACTCTGTGAGGGTGCCATAAAGCAGGTTCACCTGGTTGAAAAAATCTACAGCTGAAAATCGAAAATCGTGCTGATATTTCAGTTTTGATCCTCTGACTGAAACTTATAGTAGCAAATGCCAAAAGAAAGGACACAGCGCATATGTGATGATATCATTTAGTCATCGTGTATCAGTTTTCCAATTTCAATGTGTTGTTATTGATGGCTACATCAAAAGACGTGATAACACACAGACACACACACACATGTTTAAATATACATAAATATGGACACACACGCAGAGAGAGAGAGAGAGAGTACTGTTGACGGCAAGCCATTCATTTATATCTTCCCCAGGTGGTAACCTCACAGCTTCTCTCAAGTTCCCACTACCCAAAGTGGCATCTATATGCTGTCTCAGTTGTGCCCCCTGCAACAGGTGCAATCATACACGACTTTATGATATGCAACATGGAAGCTAATAATGTCGAGAATAATGTATACAACATGCAGAATTTTGAGATAGAACAAAACCAGAAAAGAAAATCATAACAAAATGGACGGAGGCACGTTCATTTCGAACTGCAAACAGAACCCACCTTACTGCCAGATGGCGCACTTTTCTTGGGGCGGAATGTTCTTTGGTTCCTGCTCAAAAAAATAGCAAATCAAACATCATAAATAACAAGATGAACTGCACAATATAGATCAAGTTGAGCAACAATTCACATTAGAAAGAACTAGATGCATAAATCCCATCATAGTATATGAGACACAGATATCGGATATAGTTTCAGAAACCAGTTTAGCACTACAGAACTAATTAGTTTAGAAGTATAAATCATTTTGGTGCCAAAACTTACACGACTAATATGAAATTGTGTGTTTTTTTTTTTTTTAACAAATGGACCATATCCAACATGTATCAACTTGGCATTATAGTAAAAATCTGGCTATAAATTAGAGATGCTCATGGAAACTTAATTGACAACAACTCTGGTGTCGAAATGATTTTTACTTGGGAATTATACTAGAAAAGAACTTGCTATGTGTCTTCATTAACAATGTAATAGAAAAATCCTACATGTTTTAGGTCTAAAGAGTGAAATTTCCATTTCAATACTCACAATTTGACACTACAACCAATAGCAATGTCTAATTTGTTTGAACAATATAATTTGGTCAGTTTTATGACTACAGTAACTATAGTTTGCAGCTCAAAACCAAAAAATTAATTAACACTTCATCAACTTGACTGACCCAAAATCTGTCTGAACATACTCCCAACACACTCATTTAAGTCAACTAATATAGATTATTCTGCATAAAAGAATATGCTTACATTGTATACACTACCTTCTCCTCAAAATAGCATATTCAATTGAGCAAGTAAATAATCATAGCAATCGACATGATGTTCAAGGTAGATAACAAAAACATTTGAACTTCAAACTTTATCACCTCCCATGTCTGTAAAAGTAAATTTATCCTTTGAACTCAATATTTATTAGATATTTCAACTAAGTTAAGTAAACTTGATCGTCAAAAGGCAAAAATATAGTCTTAATAAGACCAACATAAGAGGACTTGTATACATATAAATAACAAAAAAAAACGTTAATCCTCAGCAGTTAAGAGTGTCAATCAATTAAATGTGCAAATTTGAACAGTTTTGGTTGCATTTGAGCTATAATATTCACCCGGACTTTGCAAAGCCATCCATATCTCATCATTGAGAATTTGTGATGCCAGATCTTTCTGCATTTCATGGAAATATTATTATTATTATTATTATTAGGGATTATGTTTCAAACATTTTCTCAAAATCACTCCATCAGTTCCAAAACTTTCTGTACCATTAAAATTAAAGCTTTAATCCAGTCCCTCATCAAACTGCATCAATACCTAATTCTCCATCAAAAATCCATTCTTGGGAGGTCAAATTCATCTTGTTTTCTAGATTTTACATCAAAACACAGAACCAACATCGAACACACAACAAAGGGCAGGCGACAAGAATCAATAAAATCAACACATAACAAATTAACCAACAAAAAAAATGAAAGCCCGTATAAGCAAACGACAGATCTGACGTAAAGCAATCAAACAACATGAAATCACAATCAAATTGAAAGATTCTTGGGAAAAATTACCTGCCAAGCCCGAAGAGACTCATGGCTCTTCAGAGAGAGAGAGAGAGAGAGAGAGAGGGTTGATGGAAAGCGAGGAATATGAATTATTTACAAGAAGAATATGTGTGTATATATAATCAAGGGGTGGATTAATATTAGTGGAAGTGTCGAAAAAAGCTGTCGAGCACTGACTTCGCATCCAACAAGAACAGTGCCGGGGGGGTGGGCCTGTAAATGAAAATATAAATAAGTAAATAATATAAAAAAATATATAATTTGTTATTGGTTTTTTCTGGTTACTCTCAGGTTGACGCGGTAACATGATATGTGGCCGCCTCTATATTTTTGTCTTTATTTTCGTTTTTTGTTTTATCATAGCTATATTCGGTGCAATATAATATATATTAGAACAAATTACGTCGGTTCCGTAAAAATATAATATAATTATAAATTAATTTTTCCTACTTTTTAAAATTACAAATATTACTTCGATAGAATTTTCTTATAAATATTAATAAAAATATCTAAAAAAATATTTTTTCTACAATCGTGGTAGTTAATTTAGCAATCAAAATATATAATTCGTCAAGCCTAACACAATCCTTCAACAAAATTTGGTATCCCAGCGATCTTCGTGAAGTAATTTCACTTTATATCATCACTGAACATCACCATCTATATATAATCAAATGCCACCATAGTTTTTTTTTTTTTAAATTTGACTTCATATATAGGTTGTACACTTTGAATTTGTCAAAATCATGCAATTCACATTTCAAAATAATGTTGAAAAATATCAAATATACAACTCGCAATTACATTTTTGCATTGATAAATAATAAATTTTGTTAAGTTTGATATATACATCGGGGAGGTATTTGTAATTTTAACAACAATAGGTTATAATATATTTCAAGGGTGTAGACGTAATTTACCCTATATATTTATATTTAGAAGTACCTGACTATGTTGCACAGATACATCGATATATTGAATACGATGCAACATGAATAAAATGATATAATATTTCTAAAAATTTTAAAATCCGACACGTTTCCAATATGATACTATTTATACAAATACTTTTATAATGCTTTAATCGCAATAGAACATAATATGGATATATATATATATAAAATACAATATTCATACATGTATATTAATATAGAAAAAGTAAAGGAGAAGTTCGTATTGATAATTATGTTCATAATATTATTTGTGTGGTTTTTTTAATTATCTACTTCGAAAATAAGGAAAAAATATTTATTAAATAATACGAAAAATAACTTTGTGGCGAAAACAACAATTATTTTTGAATATTTTTTCTTTAAATTTTGAATTAATTTATTACTTGTATAATGATAAAAATATGAGAAAAACAAAACTCAGTGTGTTTTAAAAGTGTTGGACTCGTTGTTAATAATATTTTCAACACAGCAGGCCAAGTAATGCGTCGAATATGTATTGAAGTTATATCATATCTGACAATGTATCTAATATGTATCAAATATTGTATGATTTTAATTTTAAGAGCGTCCGTGCATTCTAGCTATCGTGTGTGTGTGTGTGTGTGTGAAGTTTTTAATTCACAAAATAAGAATGATGTGTGATAGCCACAGTGCTTCAGATGATTTATTGTGTTCAATAATAACATAATAATGTTAATTTGTCGAGGACAAAACAAAATCTTAAAATAGACACTCAAATATGATAAATCAATCATTCATTGTGTTGCAAAAGAGGGAATGACAGTTATGTCATCCATTGTACATTAACTGTAGTTTCCCCAAACTTAGCTGTGACAGCTTTCATTAATTTCCTTTATTATCAATCTTTCTTTAACAAGAAATTAAAAAAAGGTTCAAATTTAATTAATATAAATCTTAGATGGATTTATGGTGATATAGTCTTCCTATAGACACTGATTATAATTAATCTTACTTAAATATTTTGCTATATTACGAGATTAATATAATCAGCCTAGTGCAATTATTATACTTGCTGGTTGTCAGTTGTTTTGCTCATGCCTTCAATTGAATTGCATGAAAGACATACAATCAAGGGTTAAATGTAAAAATCACCATAACTTTTACGGTAATTTGCATTTTGAGGTCTAACCTTTGCGCTAATAGTATGGAATCTATTGAAAGTTTGATAGTATATTTGTCCATTTTTCCCTGGATCTTTTGTGTAATCAATATCCAATTTGTAGCAAATTAATATTTCACGGATATTGTGTACATGGTTCCGCGAAATGTTCCATGTACTTCCATCAAAATCGGAAAAATACACCATAAAAGCACATTTTCAATAGATTGCACCACTAGTGCATTCTTACAAAGATTGAGTATCAAAGTACAATTTTACACCAAATGTTGGGACGGTTTTTGCATTTAAACCCTAAAATTAGGGTGAAAATAACAGTAAATTGCTTTTTTTTTTATTTTGTTTTAGAAAAGACGTTTCTATCTTTTTTTTTTTGGAAAAAAAAATAGTTTTTTTCACACGTTTTTTCGTCTTCTGGTTGTTGCACGTTTGCGGGAGATTTATCTGATTAATCTACTGTTCTCTTAAATTGAATTGAAGGGTTTTTGGCCAAATTGCATGCAACTTCTGTGGAGCGAAAATATCGAACAAGATATTTTAGCATATAATATATAATTATACTCAAAGAATATATTTTTTGAGGCTAAAATGCAATTTATACCCATATATTATGTTCAATTAGCAAAAAGATCTTATAAAAAAATTAAGGAAAAATTACACTGACCACCCCTGAGGTTTGGCTAATTTACAAAAAACCCCCTATATTTTCAAAAATTACCAAAAACCCCCTAAAGTTTCAAAAATATTACAAACTTATTCGAATTTCCGAAAATACCCCTTCCCATTTTTTGGGTGATTTACATTGACCACCCTAAGATTAGGCTAATTTACGAGAAACCCCCTGTGGTTTCAAAAATTACCAAAAACCCCCTGAGGTTATACTAATATTACAACTAGCACCTACTTAGGTTGACTTATCAACAATATTAATTCTTTTTTTCCCCTCTGTAATATTGTTATCATAAAATTTTAATTTAATAGATTTGGAAAAAAAAATTATGATTATGTGAAATGAGAAATATAAACATTGATTGAAATAAAAAATTGAAATTAAATAATGCACTTGAAAATTTTATTTAGCTTGAGGACTCTAACTCATTTCTCTTAAAATTTACTCCGTATTAGCGATAATATAACATACTTGATGTGTTGGTAGATACCTTTAATGCATTAAATTCAGAATATTTATTTGAATAAATAATCACATTTTTTTTTCAAATTTATTACATGAAAATTTTATGATAACAATATTACAGAGAGGAAAAAAAAGATTTAATATTGTTAATAAGTCAACCTAAATAGGTGCTGGTTATAATATTTGTATAACTTTGGGGGGGTTTTGGTAATTTTTGAAACCATATGGGGTTTCTCGTAAATTAACCAAATCTCAGGGTGGTCAGTGTAAATCACCCAAAAAAAGGGAAGGGGTATTTTCGGAAATTTGAATAAGTTTGTAATATTTTTGAAACCTTAGGGGGTTTTTGGTAATTTTTGAAAAAGTAGGGGGTTTTTCGTAAATTAGCCAAACCTCAGGGGTAGTCAGTGTAATTCGCCCAAAAATTAACATAAAAAATTTCATATTTTTCAAATGTAGCATAAAAAATCCTCGTATATTACGTGCGCGTTGTCTGCAAACATTATTGTATTTCAACTACTAAAATAACTTTTTTACCCTAAAATTTAATTTAATTTATTTTTTATTGTTTCATGTAAAAAATATAAAAAATAAACGCACCCAGCCCCCACCCAAAGAGCTCATCATCTTCTTCCTACTAATTATAGCCCCAACCCAACACCTACCATCACCATAACCACCCCCTCCCCCGGCGCCGTGCATATACTTCCTCCACCACCATCTCTCTCTCTCCCCCCCTCCATTGATCTCTCTCTAGAGGGCAATGGCAAGGGCGGGGGTGGGGGCAGCGGCGAACGACAACAGATTTTGTGTGTGTATATACTATATATATATATATAAGATTTGTATATATACGAATGATGTATATGTATTTTATAAATTTGAATTGATATATTCCTTTTTTTTTTGATAAATTATATTAAAATATAAAATGAGGGGTAAAAAATTTAGACTAAAGGAACAGTGAACTATTTTTGGAAAAATATGAATTTTTTATATTAATTTTTTCACTTTTTTTTTTTTTTTTTGCTAGTTAATCATAACATATGGATATAACTTGTGTTTTATCCATTTTTTTAAGTAGCAAGCTTCCCAAGGAGAAATACAGATACATGAATTTCATGTTGCTATTGTTTTATTCATCCTTAAAAAGTTAGTTAATTCTCTCATTCATTGACTAAAATTGCTTTCAATGGTATACGTGTTGCACTTTTTCAGATGCTGTCCTTTATATTATAAAACCCTTTCTTAAAATAAATAAATAAATAAATAACTAAAAGATTTGGATCCAAGTAAAGTGTCGTTGACCCCAGATGCAGCTTAACATTTAAATTTCTGCAAGATATTCTTCATGAAGGGCACATGGAGAAATTCTAGTACTTGCTCGATTTGAGCACTATATATTCATCACACGGCTCAAATTACGAAATACGCAACATATTTAGTTTATATACAAGATCAAATCATGGATTCATATATTGATGATGTCGAAACTTGGTCAATAATCTATTTTTGAGAAGAACGTGATCTACGCGACGATCGAGGAGGATCTGACCTTGTGTGAATACTTATTTGAATTCCCAATTTGTCAAGAGATGAATACATATGAGTCTAACCGAAAATAACTCTGACAAAGACTCTCTAATGCTTAAGTCAGCATATAACTCGAGGAGAGTAATAGTAAAGTCTCTCTATATATATGCATTTCAAATATGACTATCAATTGGGGTATTTATAATAAGCCCAACTATTTGGAATTAGAATTGAGTAGGTGACAAAGATACCTATGAAGTAGGGTCTAAGTACCAAAAGGAGGTTTCAAGCTATATTGAAAGGTGCAGAGTAGATCTGTGCATAGCAAGAGACCATTTAGAGTGACAACGTATGGAAGATGACGACAACTGACAAGTCGGTGCTCGATTGTTGACTTTGTCCTCAAGCAAAAATCAAGGTTGAGGAGGAAGATAGCCTTGAGGAGTCCATCAATCCTACTATGAGGAGACCGGGGCTAAGGAGAGAGATAGCTTCGAGGAGTCCATCAATCCCACATGAGGAGACTATGGTCGATGAGAGAATAGTAAAAATACCCACATCACATATAAAAAAAATTTCAGTATAAAAAGTACACTTTGGTTTTACTAAACATTTTATTTTATCACATATCAAACAAATCTCGAGATCAGAGTAAGGGATCACTCTACAATTGTATGGATTTTTTAAAAAAGAAAATATATTCAAGTAAGCGTAACATATCACTGTAGATATTTAGCCATCCATAAAAGAAAGATAAATAAATAGGTATCATCAAAGCTTTTTGCAATTGATACACCTAATTGTGGTTAGGAACTTCATAATAATGATAATGATAATAATATTATTATTATTATCATCATCATTGCTATTATTCATATTATTATTACAAAGGATCTTGTAAATTAATAAAATAGCTTACTGCTCACACGTAGCCCCCTATTAAAAGTGTGAGGAGATTAGTAATATCGAATCCAGATAAAGTGTATATTATTTAAAAAATAAAATAAAATAAAATAGTTTATTGTTCGCATTCGCGTATGACTAAAACTGTATCAAATGGACTATTTTATCGTTTATACAATTCATTTATCAAAGAGTATTATGTTAACATATTAGCACAGAGAACTTTTATATAAAATATATATTTAACAATAAATGCTTTATATAGGTGCGTGTGTGTGTGTGAAGTATAAACATAGCTAGGATTAGGAAAAAATATATAAAAGTATATAACAGGAAAAAAAAAACAAAAATTGAATTAGTTTTGAGCTAATAGAAATCCAAGAGAACGTTAATTTGCGAATTTTTTTGAACACAGAATTCTGCCATCATTTTTTTTTTAAAAATATCTATACTATTTATAAAATACATAACCCACCTAATAGTCACATTTGCTATCTTTGGTCAAGCACTCTCCCTCTCTCTCTCTCTCTCTCTCTCTCTCTCTCTCATTTTCTTCTCACTTTTTTCTATCCTATTTTTTAACGTGAGATTATTGTTTATCTTTTTATTATTCTCTCTTCTCCCTCTCCCCTCTCACGTACATATCTTCAAAATTTATTATACTTTATTTTTTATTTATTTTTGTAATCATATTTTTTAATTTAATTTTAAATATTATTTTTCACAAATTTAATAAATATTTATATACCAAATATTTAAAATATATACTCAAATAAAAATTTAATAAATATTTAATTTTATTCCTTTTAAATTTAAACACATAATTAGATTATATCTTATTTTATTTTGTATACGTATCGAATGTACTAGGTGAACTAGTATGTATTAAATGGAAGAGGTGGTGAAAGGGTTATTTCCCAAATTTTGGGTGTTTCTTTATTTTATTTATTTATTCGATAAGTTTTATTTGTGTTTCTTTTATATATTATATACATACATATATATATATATATATATATATATATTTCTTTTTTCCTTTTTCTTTTTATGTTTCTTTGTGTTAGTTTTATGGAAAGCAAATAAGACATTTCACCTCTGATACACAGTGTGGTGGGATCCAGCTGTAGGAAACCCAACGTTACATGAAGTAATGCACGACAAACAACAATCACAGATTAATATTCTTGCTACAAAATCTATCTATTAAATTCTTAACTATTGAATATATATATATATATATATATATATTAAATTTAAACAATGAAGAATTTTTTATTTTTTTGGTAAACATGTATGGGAGAATTTTTGTCACATCAAACGGTGTACCAAATACCTTTCATAGTCCCCCAATAGACATTGGGTAATATTGAACTTTCTAGCCTTTACTCTTCTATATATCTCACCAACAAATTCGGTCACTTTTAAGAATGTTTGTTTGCTCAAAGAAAACCCATAAATTGTTCCCTGTTGTTTGTTATTTGAGCATAAACATACAAGGCCAACAAGTTGTACTACTACTAATGTCAGCCAAACCCAATTGACAAAAACATGTAACACAATGGTTGGAAATGTTGATTTGACTTGAATTTTTGGTGACCAAGTTGTGGCCCAATTTGAAAAGTTTGCGGTGTGATTCAAAGTTTACTTTTTATCATTATTTCTAAAAAAATAATGTTATTAGTAAAAGGCTTGATTATGATAAATTAATGTTGTATTTTATGATACTTGTTTTCGTTCTATTCTGCGTGTTATATTAGTTCAATATATTTAGGAATTTAATGATAGATGAATACATTAGATTGTAAAACACTTTTCGTTTTAGTGGAATTTTGTCTCTCTATCTTGCTTGTGTATATAAATATTTGTATTTGAACTCCGTTGAATCTTGCGCCACTTTTCTCCTTTTTCTCACTAATTTGTGATTGTGTGATTATTGTGTGCTTGCGTTAATCTTAACACGTAAAATGTCAATAAAAACAAAGACGGGATGAAGAAGGTGTGATAATGTCAACCATCTTTTGCTAGGTAAAACGTTAAGTTGCGATAACCTTTTCAATTAACGAAAATTAAGCAGTCGCAAAAGCTCTTTTCACCCCTACCGCTTAGTGCGCTGACAGTAGGGATGGGGGATTAGTCCTCTGGCTGTCGGCCGGAGGAATACTCTGGAAAACAAAAAAAAAGCTCTTTTCACCACAAACGTGTGTGAATCAAGTTTAATTACAAATAGGCACATCCTACTTTTGTTATTGCACTCAACCAACATATCACCGAAATAATCCATATCCCACATTAGATTAGATATTATTTTTTTTCTTTTGGTCTTAACTATCCGGTTTCGACTTATTAATCAACTAATTCAGGTTGGGTACTGCAGAGACTCATTATAGGGGCGATCCTCCCAACCCTGTTGCTCCATTCACAGTACCAGAATTCAAACTTATATCGACTGAGGGATCTAGCGTTTCATCCAACTAGGCCAATTGGTAATTGGTCAAATTAAACATATCCCATTACTTTTATCCTTCCAGTGAGATCCAAATTTGAGATCTTTGTTTCAAAATAGTAAAACTCAATGACGAGACCACTAATTCTTACAAATTTTAAGTAATGATACAAAAGCTAATCCATTAACACAAAGATGGTTACAGTTTTTCCTCAAAAAACTTAAGGACAAAGGTTGCACACCTCTATTGTCATCATGCAACCTCATGAAGAGTAACATCAATGGACCACCACCATAACCACAACCCCATAATTTCACAGCCCCACCCCCCCACCCCCAACCCCACCCAATCCCAGGTTGCCTCCCACCGCCCCCCCATGCCCCCTCCAGTCTCAGCACCCAGAGAAAACCAGCATAATCTCCTCACATTAATTCCTCCAAACCCCGCCCACATTTCACCCCCCTCAGCCAAGAAAATGCCCACATTACTGTACACCAGGTCACCAGCACTCACTCCCACTAAGTCCCAGATTCTCAGATTGTCTCAGTGTACTTAAGCATCCCCAGTGCTTATATTTCTTCTCCACCAGCTTTTTTATCAGCACCCCGTTTCTCTGCTGCAAGGTCTACATTCCACGTTTGGCCAAACCCTAGATCTGTCCCCCCTGTAGGTGAAAACACGCTCTGCAACTGTGTCCCTCTGTGTGTGTGTTGTGTGTGTGTGTGTTTAATGATTCTTGTCTATGTTCTTGAATTATTATTTTTCCTTTTTCTTTACTGACTGCAGCTTTATAACAAGCACTTAATATACTTATCCGTGTGTCTGCATTACTTGCAATCTGCTCTGTTTTCTCTTTATTCTCTTTCCCTTGCTTGACGGCAGCTTTTTTCTGGGAAGTGAGAAAAATCTAATCTTGAACCCCACTTTCCTCATCCCAAATGGTAGAATTACCAAACAAAAAAAAGAAAAGAAAAGAAAGAAGGAAACAAAAAAAGAAAAAAAAAAAAAATTCCGCCACTAACGAAGCTAGTTTCTCTGCATGTGTGCATATGTTTGTTATGTATGTTCACTTACTGTGTTAAAGTTTGATTGTGTATGCAGGTTTCTTGGGAAGTGAAGGGAGGATTAGATACTGCTGAAATTAATCTGGTTGTGGTTAAAACAGGGGAGGGCAGGGAATAGAGTAGAGTTAAGGCTTAAGAGAAGGGAAGATGAGTGGGACGGCATCAGGGTCGGTGGTGGGGGTGGGGGTCAGAGGGGGGGAGCTGGGATATGGGGGATATAGGGCACCATTCACAGCAGTGCAATGGCAGGAGCTGGAGCAGCAAGCCATGATATATAAGTACCTGGTGGCTGGTGTGCCAGTGCCGCCAGACCTCGTTATGCCGATTCGTCACAGCTTGGAGGTGCTCTCGGCTCGTTTCTTCCAGCATCCATCGTGTAATCATCTCTCTGTTTGCTGTATATATGAATACACAATTCAAACTTACACATGGGATGTTCATATAAAGTACATTTAGTCAAAAAGAGATGATAACTAATTAATGAGTTCTGGCCAGAAATTAATCTTGTTGGTGAAACTGTGATTAAACCAGTTCATTAATGAAGCACTTATTTAGTTTGAGAACTAAAAGCCTGCTTATGATTACTGGTTATTGTTGGATGTTAAGCAACAATTTGACAGAACAGTTGAAAAGCTTCTTACCAACCGATGCTCCATGGGAATTGGGACATACTTAACTTGTATATGCTTTAATGAAGTTTGGGGGGTTCTCTTCATTGCCAGCTGTCGTCTGTGGAGTGTTTGGGATGCTTTATCTACTTCAGAAGATGGGAGCTCTTTGTTACAGTAAAATATTCAAACCAAAGTGCTTTCCTTCCCCCACACACTCCTTTTTGTTTTGTGTGTGTGTGTGCGCGCCTATGTGTGATTTTGCTGAAGAGAAGAATTGGCAAACAAGAATGAGTCTAGTTAGAAGAATTTACCTATTCTTGGGTAAATATATATTCTTCTTACTCTAATATCACATTCTTCACTACTAGACATAGTTTACATATGCATCTGGAGATGAGAAGATTATTGAGTAGGTTCCAAGAAATGTCCTTTGATCAAGCGTTGAGATGTGTTATTTATGGTTAAAGACTCTGAAATCCAAAATCCTGAATTTCAATTATAATTTATCCAACTTTGGAACTTAAATTTGAATATTCATCATGTAGTGGGGTACTGTTCCTATTATGGGAAGAAATTTGATCCCGAACCTGGGAGATGCCGGAGAACTGATGGAAAGAAGTGGAGATGCTCCAAAGATGCACATGCAGACTCCAAATACTGTGAGCGGCACATGCACAGAGGTCGCAACCGTTCAAGAAAGCCTGTGGAATCTCAATCTACTTCGCAGTCATTGCCAACTGCGATGTCACACGTCTCTACTGTGTGCAGCAGTCACAGTGGAAGCTTCCAAGGTAGTAGTGGCAGTGGAAGCTTCCAAAACATGCCATTGTACTCTGTTATTCGTCCGGAAGGGTCATCTCTTGGGAGCAATGTGACAAAGCTGCAGATGGAGCATATCTCCTATGGAACTGATAACAAGGAACTCAGGTACTTTTGTTAAAGCTTGTTCAGCTAGATCAAATTGTTGAGGGTCCTTAATTGTGCAATAGAATTGCTATATGGCGTGGAATAAAAAATGCCTGGTACAGATGCTTTTTGTGAAGAAGAAGATGACACAAGCATCTAGCTTCCTCTTGGATATACTTTCACCAAAATGATTGGAAAGAAATGATTGCTCTCTCCACTTGTTTGCAAGTTCTAAAGGAAGATTACCCCTACTGCAACCCTAACCCACCTCCACCACCACACACATGAACACCCCCACCTGACAAAAGCACATGCATTTTTCCATTGTTCAATAATAGGAACAGTGGGAGGAAAAGAGAAGGTCTCTGCTTGCCATAGATATTTATTACTGTTTTCTCTTTAAAAGTTCAGAAATGAAATTTAGCATGCAGTGGTTTCTTTAAAAATGTGATTTGCCAATTAAACCTCCCTATGAAAAATTGAATTTCGGTTTCGAAATACATTTTTTTCTCATCTTCCAAACAAAGAGGAATGTGAATTCGATGTAGACCTTTTGCTCCTCTGGTAACTCTCTTCTTGAACTTGATACATGAAGAAATATATCATGAAAAATGAAGTCCGAGGTTTGTTTGTAATTGAAACTAGGACGTATGAGAGGAATATCAAGTCTTAAGCCCAATAAAAGAATGTGAAAATTTATATCATTCTTTGTTCATGTTAGAATGATACCCCAAAAATTAGAATTGTGATATAAAGTTTCCGATTACTAACACTGTTAGATCCCACAACCACCGTTATTTCCCCCAAGAATTGTTTCACAACTGGTTTTCATACAATTCCGTTAGTGCATCAAGGTTAAAGTACTGCTCTCATCTCCCACTGTCAGTTATATCATGGTCCCTGGTATTTCTCTTCTTTCGCCATCTCTGTTATTACTTGCTGAGCTAAAATGATTATCTGTTTAGTTCCAATGCGGATATAGGTGGGAATCCTGCCTTGTGAATAATCGATCTGCTGGTACCTCATGGCATTTAACCCTCCCCTCCCCCTCCTCTCTCTCTGACTTATGTTGAATGCACAGGTATATACATGGACCGACTCCGACCTCTGATGATCACGATTCCTCCCTAGAAGCTTCTGGAAGCGTGGGAAGTTTGGGTTTAGGTTCTTGCGTAGGCAGGGGCACGTGGCTTCAAATGCCGTCTCAAGTTTCTTCGAGCTTCCTGTTCAAACAGAAATCAGATTCCCAGTTACTGGCCCATTCTCCTGCTCAACAAAATATACCTCATGCTTTTGAGTCTATTGATGCTACTGTTTCAAAACAGCGCCAGCAGCACTGCTTCTTCGGGAGTGATGATATTGGTTCAACTGGACCGGCAAAGCAGGAGCAAAATCCAATGCAGCTTCTCTTTAGTGAATGGCCCACGACTAAACAATCATGGTCCAATCTGGACGATGACGATGGATCGAACAACCGGAATGTCTTCTCCTCTACTCAGCTGTCCATCTCGATTCCAAGGGCATCTTCTGATTTTCCTTCTAGGACTGCTCATTCGTCGAATGGTGAGTTGTGGTTTCAAGTGGAACAATTAGTAACACAAAATCACTAAAGTTTAGCATTGTGAACTCAAAACATTCGGCTTTTTTGGTGCACAGATGCTTGAAGTTTGATGGGTAGAATATCGAAGCCAATCGGTTCTTGCTGCTAGCTGATGGTGGTGCATTTCAAGAACTTTGATGTGATTGTATGAAGTTCCTGTTCTGTAATAATTGTTGACTTAAATCTTTGATTGTCTGTCATTGTTATTCAGCACTCTCTGAAGTGGAACTTCTTGCATTGTAAACAAAGATGCCTGTTTGAGTTCAGCTTCTTCAATAATGTGTTCCATGTTTGTCTTTTGCCTGGAGCATATGCTATCTTTTTGGCTTGTTCCCGTACATATTCTCAAAACTAACAAGCGATAAAACCTTTCATATTTTCAGTTGCACCATGGGATGGTTCTGTAATATGGAAAGATATGCTTTTTAGATAGAGTCATATGAAATATGTGTTTACTACTTTCGAGCTCTTGGCAATGTAGTGGACGGCCTGATGTACACTTTAATCTTTTCACCGATGGCATGCCGAAAATACAAGTGCAGGCAAATGTACTCGTAACCAAGCAAACCAGGATCAACGATGTAGTGCTACAATTGTATCTGCATAATCTAGCGAGGTGCACCACTTGAGCAAAGTCATCAACAAAAGCTGTTGAAACAAGGAATAGTTTCTTTTTCTACATGAATGAACTCATGATACCAAACTGCAGCAGTTAACGCCTATCAGTTTCTATCCCATTCAACTTAGTGAGGTTCAAGACATAGTTTATGCCTAGCAAACCATCTCTCATTAAATTTAAGGCCTATCGCAAAAATACATTACAAGTCGAAGTTAGGATATAAGACAACAAAATCAAGCACAAAAACGAAAACTTCCTCAGACAAACTGCTCTACTAAACCAAATTTCAGTAGAAACTTCTTCTGATTACAGTTAAACATCTCACTCAAGCTACACTCTACATCCTTTTGTTTCAATAACTTTTGCCTTAACTCTAATCTTTTCTTCAAACCATGCCTAAAGAAGTCAGGATAATCAGCAACTTCATGGATTTGCCTTCCCATCACCTGTTCCAAAAACTTGATCCTTGGTCCCAAAGAATTGCCCACACTCTTGATCAGAACTGGAGGATAACCAGCCACCAGTGCTGCTATCTGGCTTGAACTAAACCCACAAGATTTCAGGTACATAACGTTAGGTCTGAGAATCTTGTCCACGTCCCGACATAAAACTTCTGGGAAATTTATAGCTACCCTTTGGAGCTGTGGCACCGTTAGACCCACCGACTTCAGGAATTCACAAGTTGGGCGCAGACGTTTCTCAACACTATAGCCTATAATGAATGGATGTTTGACCAGAACTTTACCAATCATCCCATCTTTGGACAGACCGAGGCTGGCAAGAAAATCCACCATCTGCGAAAGCTTCGACTCGATGCTATAACTAATGACTCTAGGGTTTAACAATATCATTTTGCCAAGCTGCTTCTCGGGAGCACCAAGAGCTTCAAAAAACGCGAGGAGCGGGCAGAGCTTCTCTTCCAAGCTGTGCAAGAGTATGTGAGGAAATTTTGTTATGGCAGAAGCTACTTCTTTCGGTTTTGTCGCCAATGTTGAGAGACACTGAACCATTGGGATGAGTTTCTCTTGCAAGTCAAGCGTAAGAATCTTGGGACACTTGCTAACAACGGCAGGGAGTTTCCTCTCATGGATGCCTATGCTTTTTAGGTACTCCCAATTCTCCGAGGCCTTCTCCCTGTCTATGCCCTCAAGGCGCTTGCACTTCCGGGACATATCTTGAATACTTTTATCATCAAAACCTCTGTCTTTGAAGAACCACATAATGCCACTACCCTGGCAAACTGTCTCCATATCTCCTGAAGAATTTTGTTTATAACTTCAGATAAAACGTTCTTAACTTTGAGACAACTAGTTAAGGCAAAAATGGCGTAGATGCAATATGAGAATGTTCAAAGAAAACATGCCCTTTCTTCTTTTTCGGTAATGCTTGCTCACACAATAGTCAAGTTCTGTTGGGCATTCCTCTACAAGTGAGAAGATCCTTGGACCAAATAACATTTGAATGGTTTACCGAGTAACAAAAATTTAAGCACATCACTTTCCTGCTTCTGTGTATACTTGTGGATGATACAAATAATTTTCAACCAAACACTATATAAATGCGTGTGTGTGCGTATAAAGTAGAATAATGAAAGAGGATAATTTGTTAAATAAATTCAACACCCAACAAGAAAATTTCATGAATTTCAGGGCTTGTACACAACAATGCAAATACTTCAACTTCGTAAATCAATCAATGTCGCCAAAAATTGAACAATATCAAAGAAAATTTCAGCAAATATTACTATTAATTCCAGTGAATTCCACGAGTTCGGAACTTAATTAGACAACATTCCCCAAATAGACTAGGCTAATCTACACCACCTAACTTCATCATTTCGAGCACTTAATTTCAGATTGTCTCAGACAACTCGGAGAATTTCGTAAAATTCTCAGCATGTTTCAGTAAATTTTAGCAAATAAACCTAACTCACGAGACATCAATAGCACAACAAACTAAGGAGCGGAGGAGAGATAAACTGAGAGAGAGAGAGAGAGAGAGAGTGCCTGAGACTGAGAGGCTGGGGAGCAGCTCTTGTGAGATTGTGGATGACTGCAGTCGTCACTTGTGAGAAAGAGAGTAAAAAGCCCGTTCCACTCTATTCTCTTTTCCGAATGTATCGTATTTTTCTTTCTCTATAAACATTATCCGTTAGACAATTTTTTTTTTTTTGGATAAATAAAAAGTTTAGGTGGGCTCGGCGCCGGTTATCATACCAGGACCAGGGCATGTCCCTAAGTTTATTAGCGCTTACAGGGGTACTTACGTTAGACAAATCTTTTAATCAAAAAATATAATGGAAAACTTTATTAGAGGTTTGAATGAAACTTTCCTAAAGTAAATATAACAATAGATTTTAGTATTTTACATTAAGAAAATAAGCCAAATATCTTCAAAATCCACCAAATGTGCTATCGCTTTATCAATGATCAATATTTTAGAACTTGATCTTTTTTTTTTTTATACAGTCAATTCGAGACACTCAATAAATGATCAACATAACTTGTTGATTGACAGTTAGCGAATAACAACTTAGAGGGCGTTTAGTTGAGCTCACAAGAGGGTTATTTGGCACGTCGTTTTATAGTTATTTTCTATTTTTCAAAAACAAAAAAATATAAAACTGCTTGTAATTCAATTGCTGTTTTCGATTCAATTATTTTTGAAAATGTTTTTAAAAAACACCCCATTTAACAAAATAGGTACAAAGGTGTCTTAAAAAATAACTTTATATTTCCTCAATTCATTGAGAAAAAATTGTATAATTCATTGTACACGTAAACTTATCATAAATAAATTAGGAAAATAGAGGGAAAATGAATATAATAAAATAATAGATAAAATAAAAAATTACTATTCTATTTAAAATTTTAAAATAAAATACTTTATTTTTGTATTAGTAATTTAAAATTTTCATTTTTACAAATTAATAAAAAAAAATTAGTAGATAATATTAATTTTACTAGATAATAAAAATTTTATTTAATAATAATGCTATATAGCGCGACTTTTAGTTGCTTCTGATTGGGAAGTCGAATGCCCAACAAGACAGTATGTTTCTTTCTTTTTCTTTTTTTTTCGGTCATTTTTATTTAATTTTTGGTTCTTTAAATTTTTTATTTTAAAGCACTAACTTCTTTAAAGCAAATTGATCCAAATAATCATTTCACAAAATTAGGAGATGTGAAATAAAATGAAAGCACACATCAAATCTTTCCCAAACAATAAAACTAAGGTCCCATAATTCAATAATTAATGAAAACTATGGATTTGAAGGGGCTTAAAACAAAAAAAATAAAATAAAATAAAATAAAATAAAATAGGAAAAAACTCTACAGTTCAACAATATCCAAAATTTTGAGTAAAGCTTTTCACACTCTCATAAGTACAGAGCCATTCGCCACTAAAATGCTACATCAAAATGAACAAAGTCTTTAAGCATTATCACCAGAGTCGGAGCACTTCTGAGGGGATCATTTTCATGCATCAGCTCTTGGAACCTGAAAAACATTTCATATTAATTTCTACAAATTTCTTGATGAGAGCCAAGAAAAGATAAAATTATAATTCAGGGTCAATTACACCGATGCCCCCGTTCTTCAATACCCGAATTACCAACCTCCCCCCTCAATCTTTTATAAGTACGGTGACCTCCTCCCAGGTTTCACCTTTAAACAAACTCCGATTTCAGTCGGGATTTTAGCGAAAAATATTACTTAAAAATCACTAAACACCGAGACACAAAAGAATTTTAAAAAAAAAATCGGTATTTTAATTATTTTGTAGCTAAGCATAACTAGGTCATATTACGCTTTTGTTTTGGGTTTTGTAACTATGCAAACTTAGAGGGGAGGTCACTGTAATTATGAAAGATTTGAGGGAGGAGTTGGTAATATAAATATTTCAAAGGGGGCGTCAGTGTAATTAATCCTTCAATTTATGAAGTAGATCATGATCCAAATAAACCAAAGCAAATCATATCCAACATTTCCCGGCTTGTCAATAACTTATATTCTTCCTTACATAGATCATGATCCAAATCATAATAAGCTCGACAAAATTCCATGTAAAATAAAGTAAATGACTATTCTAACAAACGAAATGAAACTTGACTATTATTAGGAAGAAGAATGTTATAATTAGAATATTATACAGGCATACCTCTATCCCGAGGACAGATGAGCCCGCTGACTCTTTGTAAACGATTAGTGATACGTTTCGCATTGGAAACCAACACAGGCTTTCATTTCTGGCAAATCTACTATGTTTTCGGTCCAATTTTCAACCTTGAAGTTGGGAAATGATGGCCGTGGATTTTTTTGTACATCAAAGATGTGAGATCTAATGTCACCCCAGCCATCTCCCTCACGGCTTCTCTTCGCGATTAGACCTCCAGCTCGTGCAGCGTCTAATGCACCTCTTGTTGTCACCATAAAAGCTAACACAAGGAATTCACAAAACTTATGCAAAATCTGTCAATTTACACCAATTAAGCCTATGGTTGGAGTAAAACTAAGTTTCAAATGCCTTTTGTAAGAATCATGCTTCTGTTCAGGGATAGAGCCAGAAAATTTTATTTGGAAGGCAAATTCTTGAAATTTAAGCAAAGTACATGTAGAATATAATTTTTTATCGATTTCAGGGGGGCGATTGGTCCCTATAACCACCCCAGCTCTGTCCCTGCTCTAATTGTGTAGAGGTATGCTACAAACAGAAATGATATTAAATTGAGAAATTCACCGCTATGAGGGACTTCTAAGAGGTAATTTGCAGGCATGCCAATACCGAGGCCAAGAATGGTGATCCCAACACTAAATCCGGCGCCACAGCCGGCTCCAACATAACCGATTACCTCTGGGCCAAAGCCGGGACCCCATCCCACGCCGCAACCAATGCCTATTCCAATGCCCCAAAAGGCTCCATATGTTGGATGCACTGGATTCCACCTCTCATATCTTCTGAAGAGACTCTTTATAATCATTTCTGGACGAAGTTTTAACAAGCAAGGATAAGAATATGTGGAAGCAAAAATTCACAAATTAGGAAAATACATGAATAATGAACGGCAAGTTTGCTATAGTAGTTATTAATCATAGTATGGTAAGTATGGGAAAATAATAACCAATAATAGAAAAACAAAATTAAAGAAATAAAAAAGAGGAGTCTGATCAATAAGATTCAAATCTACAAAGAAGTGAAAACTTTGCCCTTCATATTTTTTGGGAAGATATGGGCAAGTTGTGCATCAAATATTTCATCTTCAATTCTATTAAAGATAGAGCATTGAAAGTTCTTTCATCTATCCCAAACTAGAACTTTTATTATATATGCGTGTGTGTACAAACAGTAATGCACGTAAATAGAAAAAGCACACGCGCACACACACACTAAACATAAATACACAATACACAATCTCACACACAAGTAGAGAGGCGGCGCCAAACAACCCAACTGAATCAAATGACTAAAATCGCATTCTGATGAAAAGCCCATCAAATTCAAACCATAAAAACACAACTACGTGCAAAAAATAGTACGAAGTAACTCGATAAGCTCGTGCACGAGCACCCATGAGTGATGAAAAAAATGAATTATTGAAGCTGGGCCGACGATTAATAACTTCATATCAATTCTAAAAATTAATTTTTTTTTTGAAAAGATAGTGAAAAACACCTGGAAAATTCTGAATCATGCGCTTGAGCAGAGAGCCATTGTAAGCTTCACGCTTTGAAGTGCCACCGCAAAAATTTTGAAATGGATAACTATGCGCTGCTTTTTATAATTTAGTGTGGTTTCGGATCGGGTCGACCCGGTTAGGCCCACGATATTTGGGTCTTCTAAAACTTGGGCTTGAATGGGGTGTTTGGGTTAAGGTAGTTTGAAATATATTATAAGCTCCTATATCTTATAAAATATTTTATAATTTTATAATTTATAAAATGTTTAAATTTAATCTTACATTAGGATTATGCTCGTCAAATATTTGGATAAAAATAATTGTAACATGTCAGTAAAGGAATTTTGTATTAATCTAGTTAAAAATAGAGGAACTAATTAAAATTTCAAAAAATAAATTTGTAAACATCTTATTTTAAGATCTTATAAGTTGTTTTATCCAAACTTTTACCAAATACGTAATAAAATCTTATAAGTTATAAAATAATTTTTTGAGTTTATAAGCTCGACCAAACACCCTCTTACTCGAGTTATGAAATAGTTTTCATCCGACGATCCGAAGAGGAATATATTTCTCATCAATCCTACCTTTTTTTTTAAGCCTTTTTGGTTTTAGGTAAAATTATTAAAGTTCCTTAAAAATGAATTTATATGTCAAAAAAATTCATAAAACTAACTTTTTATTTTAGAAATTCCACTGCACCTACTTTTCATTCTAAAAAGTCCAATAAAATTAATGGATTATAAGACTCCGTCAACTAAGCCCTAAAGTCGTTAGATAGCACCCATTTAAACAACAAAAATCAAATTATAAATAATAACCTCAAAACTAGTTAATTTATTTTATTCTTCTGGTCTAGTAGGGGAGGTATAAAAGTAAAATTTATAGTTACGACAGTGCATATCATCAAATGCGACAAATTTAGCTCCTTTTCAAACACCAGAAAATGGAGCTTTCTCTCTAGTTTCATTGGTTTGTTGGGAAATGGTCAAATATCTCTAGTCAATACCAACTTTTCACAAGAAAATCAGGCAAAAATAAAAAAAAAATATATATATATATATATATTCTTGTTCTATGATCTTGGACTAATCTTTCGAACTGTGCACAATAAAATGACAAAAGAAATTCAATTATACTCGTTCTTT
Organism: Petrea volubilis; assembly: GCA_026212405.1. Lineage (NCBI taxonomy): Eukaryota > Viridiplantae > Streptophyta > Magnoliopsida > Lamiales > Verbenaceae > Petrea > Petrea volubilis. The sequence goes on from CM047879.1 coordinate 11,191,265, forward strand.
AATTAATTAGATTAGACAAAATGGGCAAGCCTCTGTTTCAAGACAATCATAATTACTCATGTGTAATTCGCAAAACGCAAAATTGTAGTTGTGCCAAGACTTTGAATCCCTAGACGATTAGACAACCCAACACGTCTGAGGATTAGAAACATCAACAGAAGACCAAGGAATTTCAAACATTACTAGTCAATGCCACTTCAATTCTAATATGTTTTTGTCATGCACATAGATTCTCATAACATTTCTCTATTGCACTCACCCCATCTCATTTTCTGCCCAGCCAACATGCTGGGAAGCACAAATCTATGTATCTCAATATGTGCTCTGTTTTCCTTAATGGCAGGACAATTATGCTTGTCCATTGGAGGTGACACACTTTCAAGAGATCAATCTCTAACGGGAACACAAACCTTAATCTCCAAGAATGAAGTTTTTGAGCTGGGGTTCTTCAACACAAGCACCGGTTCTTCCCAGAAAATCTACCTCGGAATTTGGCACAAAGATTTTCCAGAAAGAACCATAGTTTGGGTAGCAAACAGAGAAGCCCCTTTGCCCAACTCACCAAGTCCCGAACTCCAGATCTCTCCAAATGGCAACTTAGAATTGTTTCACGATCTTAATGCTCTCTGGTCTACAAATTTAGCATCAACGTCGCCAGATAATGTTGAAGCGGTGCTTCTTGATACTGGAAATCTGATCCTGAGAGATGCCTCGAGGCCGAATGAGATATACTGGCAAAGTTTTGATCATCCTACTGATACATGGCTGCCCGGAGCAAGATTTGGGTTCAGTAAAACCGCTGGTAAAACACAGCGTCTCATTTCATGGAAAAACAAAGATGATCCTTCCCCTGGAATGTTTTCAGTGGAAATATCTCGAGACCAATCTCCACGATTCTATTTCAAGTGGAATGCGTCCACTTTGTATTGGAAGAGTGGAGCTTGGGATGGACAAGTATTTGGCTCGGTTCCTGAACTAAGTCTTTTCTTCATTTTCAACCATGTAACAAACGAAAACGAGACCTACTTCACTTATTCTGTTGTGAATCATCTTGTGCTCTCAATGCTCGTGATAAATGCATCAGGAAGCTTAGAGCAGCTAACATCTCAGCGAAACTAACATTCCTGGAGTCCCACCTTTTACATGCCTAGAAATCAGAGTGACATATTTGCTTTGTGTGGAGCATTCAGCATCTTCACTACGAACCCTTACTCCTGCACGTGTATACAAGGTTTCACCCCATTTTCAAATGATTGGCATGGTGGCTGTTCTCGGAAAGACCTTTTGCAGTGCGAGAACCGTAACTCAACAAAAAGCAAGAAAGACGGATTCTTGGAAATTTCTGTCACGAAATTGCCTGCCAAACCAGGAAAAGCACACCATGCAGCTCAAAGTGCTAAAAGGTGTCGAGTGGCATGCCTGGAGACCTGCTCCTGCACAGCTTATGCATTTAGTGATAGTGGATGCTCCATCTGGGAAGGAGAATTGCTTGATTTACAGAAAAATTCAAACGACGTAAGCCATAAACAATATCTGTACCTGAGAGTTGCCAATTCTGAGCTCCAACATGCTAAAGGTCTGAAATTTTTCTTTATTTATTTATTATTATTATTTTTTTTTGGCCATTTTGGTCTAAAGCATCAATGAACTATGATGTCTCGTGCACTTGTTCAGGGAAACGGAAGACGTTGGAGGTGATCGTCGCTGTGGTAGTTCCGCTAGCTGTCCTTGTTTCAGGAGGCTTTCTGGGCTGCTTCTACGCAAGGAGGAACAAACAGAAAGGTTAAAATAAGCCCATTACACACACACACACACACCCATATATACGCATTGAGCAACTGATTGGGGTAGAAGATTGATTAATTTGATGATAGAAACTGAGACTATTAATTAGAGAATCACCAAATTAGCATTGAGAACTCTCTGTTATTCTAATTGATATTGAAAAGATCATAGGTCTCTATCATAGGTCTCTAAATTATCTCACCAAACCACTAATTGCTTGGGTATAACACCAAACCCAGCAAAATTTGGGAGCCAAAAATCAAGAAAAGCCAATCCAGCCGCCGCCGACTTCCGCCCGCCGCCGGACTTGTTCCTTTTTCCACCATATGACCCGCCTTGATCTCTTCAGCGAAAAGCTCCAGTTTTAGTTTCAACAACCAACAACCCAAAACCCACCTGAAAATTTTTACCATTGTTCTTCTTCTAATTAGAGCAAAGTAATTCGAATTTTAAGTTCACATTGTGTTGTTGATTCTGATACTAAAAGGCCATTCCTTTTTTTCTGGGCTCAATGAACAGAAAAGAAGGAAACAGGGGAGGATCTTTTGTCGTTCGATTTCAACTACAGTGTTAGAGCAACCGGTGATGGAACAAGTTTGAGGAAGAGGGATACAACGGGTTTTGATCTGCCCATGTTTAGCTATGCAAGTGCTTCCGCAGCCACAAACAGCTTTTCACCGGAAAATAAGCTCGGAGAGGGAGGCTTTGGACCCGTTTACAAGGTACATTTGTAGGCCTTAAGAAAATCTAGGCCGCCAAATTAAATTACTTGGTTAATATATGTGTACACACACACACACACACACATTTATCAAATAATGGTTACTATTTTTTTGATCGAACTGGATTTGGACTAAACTTTTCAATGTCTTTATAGCCAACTTATTTAAAATAATTTATAGATTATATACATATGTATCCCATTTTTAAAGATGTGAGGTGGTAATGCCATGGTTAAAATTTTAATAATGTGTGTGTATAGTCTTGTATGTGCATATTATCAAAAAATAAAAAATAAAAAATAAATTAATATCACATCAATAGTTTTTTGAGAAAACTATTTTTTACTCGAAATCAATTATGTCATATCATTTTCTGTTGCCGTCATACTTGAAAGAGCTTTCATCGCTAGGAAACAGAGTTACATCTTATAATACATTAAAATATTTTATAAGATATTTGTTCTTGCTTATTTAAGTATTTTGATAACTCATTTTTAAAGTATAATTCAAGATTTCATAAACATGAACAACATTTTATAAAATTTAAAACTTCCTTATCAGAGCTAATAAACTCTTAAAAAATAGATTTAACCAATCGCTCTTTTAGACCTATTAAAATTTTGGGCTTAAGAGAGTGTCATCCCACACTTTCATTTCACAAAAGGCTTATTCTGGGCCTGACAGATTTAGTATCAAAGTGTATAATTTAAGAACATTGAATACAATGGTGGAGACTAGAAGGTACGGTCGAGCTTCTCAAGTTCATGTTGAACTACATTAAATATGTATTTTTGTAATGAATCTAATTGAATCTCACTAAAAGTAAAGAATCTTAATTGAGAGTTTATCCTACATCAAACGTATGAACATGAAGTGTGGGGTTTATGTCATCTCTGAACTCACCAATCTCACAAGCAAATTTTTGGAGTGTATTTCTCTCGTGGATCATAACAATTTTTCAAAATTAAAATCCCCACGCCCACCTCTTCTCCTCTAATTTTTTTTTGATTTCGCCCCTGATTGTGTGATTATTTTGCCTAGTTCTTTTTTTCTTTTTTTGGGTGAGAAAAAATTAAAATTATTTGCCTAGTTCAATATCAACTAATGCTGCTCAAAAGTTATGAAACATTCTTTATTTATTTATTTATTTTTGATGAATATGAAACGTTATTATGAATTGCATGTTAATTCCAACCCCACCCCCCAACCCCCCTGCCTTTTTTTTTTTGGATGAGATTTACAGGGTAAACTTCTAAATGGACAAGAAATAGCCCTCAAGAGGCTTTCCAAAAAATCTGGTCAAGGTTTTGAGGAATTTAGAAATGAAATTATGTTAATAGCAAAACTGCAGCATCGGAACCTTGTTAGTCTATTGGGGTGCTGCATTGACCCGGATGAGTGCATACTCATATATGAATACATGCCCAACAAGAGTCTAGATTTCTTCCTATTTGGTTAGTATATATTCATTTATTTTTAATTAGTTTGTGATTCTTTGAATTTATATAGTCTAAGTATTGCTTTAATTAATTTATTCATTAAATTGAACTTAAAGAATGACTAAATGAATAAAGTCATCTTAATTTAAAGTTTAAACTTATTAAGTTTATAAAATTTATCATTAAGTTAAGGAATAATTTGAAAAAAAAAGTTGAATCGTTTGAAATTAAATACCTTTTTTTAATTTTACTATTTATACATTTTTACTTGATTCATGATTACTAAATTAAATTATTTATATCCTTTTTTTACATTAAAATATTTGCATTTATTGTTCTTTTTTTTATTGTATTTGGTCTTGAATTTAATTAAATTTAGTTTTAAATTATATAGAATTTTATTGGATAAATTTTATTTGAATTTAAATAATGTTTAATTTCTTAATATAAAAATATAACAATTACCCTAAATTTCATAAAACCTCACAATTAACCTAAATAGTATTTACTTGTCGACATAAACTATAAAAATAAGTAATATTAGCGATAAATGTTAAAATGGCAATAGAAAAATTATCACCAATATCTATACTATTATATAAAGGGACAACACCCTTTAATAAATATTTTTGGTTTGCTTATTTTTTTTAGTCTATCAATTTTTTTTTCTACTTTCTCTCTCCTCTTACACATTTTTTTTTAATTTTCTCTCCCTCTCCCTCTCTCCCTTGTCCATCCTCTTTTATCTCCCATGAATATCATTTTTTTAAAAAAAATCTTTATAATTGTTTTCTTATTTTTTTTATTTTAAATTATTTTATTTTTACTTATTACTAATTTTATAAATCTATTAAAAATAACTAAAAATATTTTGATAGCATAGATACTACCTAAAAAATTAGTAAATCATTATATCAAATTATTAAATTTTTTATTATGCACACGCGTTGAGTGTGCTAATATATTACTAGTTTATATTAAATGATAATACTTTCTATTTTGTCATTAATTGACTTTATTTATTGGCAATAAATTTTATGTTGTCGCATTAATATTACTTAATGGTGATAACAATGAATGTTTTTAATGTCAACATTGACAATTAGTGATACAATTATGGTGATAATTTTGTGAAAGAATAAATTGTCACTGTGATTTTTATGATAAGATTTCATTATCACTATGTATGTGTTTGTCACTAATTTTTATTGCTGACAATATAGAAATTATATTGTTTAATTAATTTTTATTTATGATAAGACAACTTTTTTGCCACTGAAAGTATATAATTAGTGACAATTTTTCATTATCATTTGTCAAATGGTCACTAATTACTCTTTTTTTTTTGTAGTGATATTTGTTGCTTTAAGGGCAAAGTTAGATATTCATGCTATTTTTCTTATGTTATCAGTTTTTTTTTTGTCTAATTAACTGACTGTTGATGAAATCTATAATGTTCTTGGAAGATATTTATAAGTTTTCATATTGGAGCTTATTTATAAAAACAGGTCAAACTTCTTATGTATCTGTGAGCCCATTTAAATGGACTTTTTTGAGAAGATGTATTTATTTAAAAAAAAAAAATACTTTAAAACAAAAAAAATTGTATTTGGATGGGTTTTTTTAAAAAAAAGAAAAAACCAAAAAGGGCATTTTTTTTAGAAGCTACTCAAAACAACTTTAAATAAAAGCACCTTTTAAAACACTTTTTACTACTATATCTAAACACAAAACTGTTTGGTTTAAAAAAAATCTACTATAAAAAGCACTACTCGAAAAATACTAATTTTTTTTTTTTAAGCCCATTCAAAGAGACCGTACTCCTCTACACGTATGAGTCTTTTTGTAGTAAAAATATGTGATAAGCAAGAAATGTTGGTCAATGCAGGTTCTAACAAACAAGAGACGCTAGATTGGACGACGCGCGTTCGCATTATTGAAGGGATTGCTCAGGGGCTTCTTTATCTCCACGAATATTCAAGGGTTCGCATTATTCATAGAGATTTGAAAGCAAGTAACATTCTTCTAGATGGTGAGATGAACCCGAAGATATCAGACTTTGGCATGGCGCGTATTTTTGGAGGCAATGATTCGCGGACTTATACGAATAGAATTGTCGGAACATAGTAAGTAAATAGACTCATCGTATCAATCAAAATAGTTTTTAACTATACTTACACGCACACAAAACTGACGCATAAATTTGTTCTTGAAATTTTGTAGTGGATACATGGCTCCTGAGTATGCATTGGGAGGCCTGTTTTCAATAAAGTCAGATGTGTTTAGCTTTGGAGTGTTGGTTCTTGAGATTGTTAGTGGCAAGAAGAACACTGGCTTTTATTACAATGAGACTCTCAATCTTGTTGGACAAGTAAGCAATTTATTACTATATCTCATTTGGTTTTCTTGATTGTGTCCTAGCTTTAGCACCTTTTTTACTGAGGGGTTGATAAGGGCATTCGTCGATCCCATTTAAAAATATTCGATGCAATTTGCCCTTATAAAATACAAAAATTTAGAAACTACCCCAAGTGCATAAATCTCCTTGTATTTTTACAAAGTAAAGTTTTTTCTTAAAACAGAGGTCAATATGCATGTTTCTTTACAATGTACAAGGGTATTTTGTTAATTTTGTATTTTTCAGGAGTGAATTGGCATTAGGAAAAAACTATATGTTAGTATTAAAAAATAAAGTGACAGCTTATAAATTGTTGCTAACGATATATTTAAGTTGCCATTATTTGCAATCAGTGACAACTTCATAATGGAAAATTTGTCACTATGACTTAGTTATTTGTGACAAGATTTTTCTCATCCCTAAGTAGTCACTATAGGAATGACATTGGTTGTCAATAACAGCATGTTGAACATATCTCACTGTAGACATTGTGAAAATTAATTTTAGGGCAAAATATACTTAACCCACTTCAACTATACTAATGTAACACTTTATCCCCTTGTACTATAATAAACTTCAGTTAACCCTTTCATCTTAATTCATACACAAATAAGGTATTAACTATTATTTATATAAAGGGCTAATTACAACTTGCACCCTTGAACTTTACCCCTTATAACAATTACCCCCTTCTAACACAACAATTCAGCCCCTCAATTTTAACAGTCAAAGGCAAAATTGTTATGTTAGAAGTTGAGGCGTGTAAATATTGTAAAGGGTAAAGTTCAAGGGTGTAAGTTGTAATTAGCCCTTTATAAATAACTGTTATAACATTTTCGTGTTTTGAACTCCAAGATTACTCATACGAAATATATAAAATAAAAAAAAAACTTTTTGAATTATGGATGTCAAGCAAAATGTTATACCTTGTCATATTATGTAACTGATTTATTTTGGTAATGAAAGTGACAACATCAATTTTATTCTCAATCTCACAATTTATTATTATATATTGAAGACCACAAATATAAATTTTCAATTGTTTATAATTTTATTTTTTGATCCAAAAAATTAGCTCAATTGTTGCACATTTTTCAACTCTTTTTATCATAAAATTGCACCAATTATATTAATGTGTAATAAACTTTAGGAATTTGAATGAAATAAGAGGAAGCATGAACCATTAAATAATAATAAGTTAAGATCTAAGAAAATAAAATTTGATATTTATTAAAATAAAATAAGTATTAATTAACAATCAAGAAAGCTTTCATGAATAAAATAAAATAAAATCCCAATGAAAATTTCAAAATGTATTACAAATACTTGCATTTGCATTATAATAGTACTATAATATAGACGAAAACAATAATTGTAGTTGTGTAATTTATCTCTCACATACTATTGAGTGTTTTATTATTTAAAAATTATAAATAAAAAAAAGGAAATGTCATAATAGATATTTTATAAGTAATAGTTAATGTTTTGTTTGTGTACGAATTAAGATGAAAGGGTTCAGTAAAGTTCATTGTAGTACAAGGAGATAAAGCGTTACATTAGCATGGTTTAAAGGAGTTAAATGTATTTTACCTTTTCTTTTATAATAAAATAATCTTTTTTTGTCTCTAAATATATATAATTAGGTACAACTTTAATATTACCCCTTGTTGCTAATATTCTGTTTCTTCATCGTAGTGTGCATCGGGGCTGTCTCAACGGCCATATGGGCCTAAAGCCAAAAGTCAATATGAGACCTCTGATTTATCACTAACTTAAAAGCATATGATACACTACTAAAAGAACCTCAATGGGAAAATAAATAAAATAAAATAAAACCAATCAATATTCAACTTACAATAGAAAATAGGAGAGACCTCAAAATTAGGAATACATGCATGAATGTAACAATTTCATAAATATAAAAATTAAAAAAATAAATGAAAATAATATCTTAAGTTTAAACTATCGCTTGTGTTTTTAGTGAAATTAAAAAAAAAACAAACAAACGAAAAGTGGATGTTATGTGCAACAAAAAAGATATTAAAAATTAGACAAAGAGAGTTAAAGATGAAGATTTATAGAGTAGTGAAAGATTCACAAGAAAATATGATGAGTAAAATAAAATTCCTTCCAAAAATATCCGTTGTGCTTCTATGAAATTCCCACATGGACAATCTTTTCCTAAAATATTTGTTTTATTTTTTTAGGTAAATTTCTGTTGGAATACTGATTAGTTTTGAGTTTTCTAACAATAATTGCACTATTTTATCAAATGGATTGATATTTATACTTAAAATTGAAATAAAGAATAAATATATGTATGGAACCAATTTTCTTTTTTTTTTTTTTTTTTTGTTGTGGGGGGGGGGGGGGGGGGGGGGGTGTTGTTGGTGTCGTAAAACCCTTGCTTGGGCTGCTTTGGGCTTGAGCCGGCCCTGGCGTGCATTTGAAACCCTGTTAAAATTTGAAAATGTGACAATTTGTTTTTCATATTTCACAAACATGTAATTTTACTCCCCAAAATTAAAATCACAAACTTTTTTGAGGTGTTCAATATTATTCCAGGCATGGGAACTCTGGATTTCCAACAGAGGAGAGGAGCTTACGGATCCTGCTGTGGGTTGTGTTCCAGCTTCTGCAGCATTGAGGTATATGAATGTGGGACTTTTGTGTGTTCAAGAAAATCAAAATGATCGACCCAATATGTCCACTGTTATTTCAATGCTCAGCAATGAAATTAGTGCACCTCTCCCATCGCCTAAGCCGCCTGCCTTTATTACCAGAAGTGCGATCAACTCGAGTACTGATCATCCATTCATGAACTGCTCGGTTAATGGGTTAACTGTATCAGGCATTCATCCCAGGTGACGGTTAGGGGTGGGTGTCCGGATTGGGTATCGAGATTTTCGGGGCAGGTACCCGAAATTTTGGGTGGCAAAAAATGCTACCCTATCCGGGCTCCGAAATTTCAGTAGCAAAAAATGAATTCCTCAACATTGCTTCCATGCATGAATTTTGGGTAAATTCTGAACCCCCCCAAATTGTAGCTTACATCGATTTATCGGCATAAAAAAAAATTGTAATAAATAAATGCCTAAATTATAAATATCAAGGGGCTGATTTGTTACATATATTAACGTTATAAGTGGTTGTCAATGGTCCTGTAACTCAGTGATGAGGGCTTGCAGTTGGCACCATTGAGGTCTTGGATTCGAACCCCTTCTTCCTCTTTCATTTCCCTTTGCGTGAGTTTTGAGTGGATTGTATTAAGAAAAAATTACAAGGGGTTGATTTGTTATAGTTTATTATCTAGCTGGTAAATATGACGTGGTGTGTAATTTAGGGGTGGGAAATGTAACTAACCCTTTTTTGGTTGCCCTCAATTTCTTTATCTTGCTTCCTTTTTGTTGTTTTTAATTTCTAATTTTTTTTTCTATTTTGCTTTTTGTTGGAAAACGCCTAAGGTTTTTATTTTTAATTGGTTTTACATGTTCTATTTGACAATAAGAAGCATCGACTATCAATAAGTTTAGTAGAATGCGACATTAAATCTTTTAAAACATACCCAAAGTTCAAATTCTAGAATTGTAGATGACGCAATTGGATTAGGAGAGTCGTCCCCATAATGGGCATCTACAATACCCAATCTAGAGTAATCGAAATAAATCAGAATTGAGTAGCGAAGACAAAAAAAATGACAATGGACCTGTTTGAATAGGCTTAAAAAAATACTTTTTGAACAATGTTTTTTATAGTAGAGTTTTTTTTTAAGTCAAACAATTCTACATCTAAATACAGTAATTAAAAATACTTTAAAATATATTTGTATTTAAAATTACTTTAGAGTAACTTCTAAAGAAACCCTTTTGCCGCCCTTCTCTCCAGTAATTCACTAACTCCAATTGCCTACCATTTCTATAAACTTTTGAAAATAGAGAGGGAGATCTAGGAGCTTAGCAGCCCGACCAAAGGGAGACGAGCTGTATGGAAGAGCGCCCTCTCTTTTCTTCAGGAAATTGTTGGCTTTTTTTGCTGTCTAACTTCTATTTTTCTTAAAAAATCTATCCAAACACATTTTTTTTTTCCTGAAATATATATTTTTTTAAAACATAAGTACTTATTCTCTTGAAAAAAAAAGGCTCATCCCAACGGGCTCAATAAGAAACACTTGGTTCCATTTTAATTACAATTGCGGTTAATTTCTATCAAGATATGATAGAAAGGAAGAATTAACCAAAAAAGAGCTGAAACATCTAGCGTCATGTAAGCTCACTAAAATGCCTCCTTCACTAATAGGAATGTCTATTACAAATTTAATAAAATTCGTGTTGTAATAAAATTTATTCCGCACAATTTTATTGGTAAATGTCCTGTAATTAAACGTTGTTTTAATTATATTTTAATAAAATTCCGCGGCAAATTCATAAAAAATATTTATTATGAAGCAATGATAGCATAATGAAATAATCGTAATAACCAACTATTTATAAATAATAATAATAATAATAATAATTAAAATAAATAAATAAATAAATACGTATTTTTATCAACATGGAACAAATAGTTGCTCTGGGCTTGGATCAGACTGGGTTTCATCGATCGTGGGAGAAAAGGGGTCTTAACAAATTAATAGGCCCCGTTACTTCTTAGGCCCATTGGGCTGGCCCAAATGCTAGGTTCATAACATTTTAATTCCCAACCAACCCCCCCAAAACCAAAAAAAAAAAAAGTCCTTTCTTCGTCTTCTTCTTTTTTTATTTAGAAAAGTTTCAAAGCTTAAATTCAAAATTTTCTGTGGATGATTTACAAAATTAAAGAAAACAAACATGGTTCTGCGTTGAGAAATGTCATGTACTAATAAAATTAGTTGGTAATAAAAAACGATGCTTTTCGAACCGTGCTTTGTATTGTAGAGTTTTTTTTTTTTTTAAATCAAGCAATTTTGTGTTTGAATACTGTAATTAAAAATGTATTGAAATATGATTTTATTTGAAGCTACTTTAAAGTAGTTTCTAAAAAATCCTAAACCCTTTTTTTGGCTTTTTTCTGACATCTTTCTTTTTTTTTTTTTAAAATCCATCCAAATACAATTTTTTTATAATATATTTTTTTTTTTCAAAAAATAAAAATTTTATTTAAAAAAATCAATCAAAACGGGCTACTAGTCAAGATAAGAAGCAACTAAAATAATATTAATTCACAAAAACTAAACAAAAGAAAGAAAAAGTTGTTATTTGGATACATTTAAATAAAATATTGTTACAAATTAGTCATCTCTTCTTTTTCAACAAACCATTAGCGGTGGAGAGGCTTGAAGGTGAAAAAGGAGGCATATAATCAAAGCAATCAAACAAACCTTGGGAATAGGGAAAGGATTGGGGGTGGATTGATTGCGATTGAGATTGAGATCTACTTAGTAGACCCATCTCCTACTTTACAGATTGATGATCAACAAATAGCTTTTTGATAATCACTTTTTCGTTTCTTGTCATTCTTATTTTGCTTATTACAACCAACATTCCAAACGTTAAAACAAAGCCTTATTAACCTTTGACACCTTTGCTTTTCATGCTTCCCTAATCTTTTTATTGTGCCCTTAATTTATACTAGATTTTGTGGGTCTTTGTTTATTTGGTTACTTTTAGATTTAAGGATGTTGTCACATTTAAAAAAAAAAAACAGACAAACAAACAAAAAAACACAAAAAAAAAGCCCAAAAAAAAAAAGAAGAAGAAAGAGGACGAGGAGAGAGTAAAAAAGAACTATTTCTAGGAATGATAGTTCATGTCCGGACGGACCCGATTCGAACTAAAATTTTCCACTTCTGATCGGGTAAGGGTGAAGTAAATACATAATATGTGTTGGAAAGGTGATATGTACGAACAAGATTTCATTTTAATTCGGGTCATGATTCGTATATATCTCTCTAAACTACAAAGTGTAACAAGTTAGTCCCTCATATTGATAAATATGATCATATCAAGCCATAGTTTCCATAAATCTTTTGTTACATTTCATAATTTAGAGGAGAAATTCAACTAATGTATAATTCAGAGGTGCAGACAGAAATTAACCCTTTTTGCAATTCAATTAAATTCAAAAATCACGAAGGGAACAAAATAAAGACAAATTCAATTCTTTTTTCCAAAATAGAACCAAACTCTAGTGTTGTAAATTGTTAATAATAAAAATTGATTGAATTAAAAACTTGGTGTATTAGTCTTTGTTTACTTAATGAAATACCACTATCTCAATCTTAATTGGTTAAATAAAAATACCATTATCTAAATCTTAATTGGTTAAATAAAAATATATATAACAGCCAGAAATTAGCCTACCAAATTTGAATTAAAGGTTGCCTCTAGTCAAGGTAGCATTATGGTCCCATAATGTACTTAAAATGAATATAACAGTGGTTGTTGCTGTGTGTGTGTTTCACATTATTGGGCACGCCCGTTTGGCAAAATCTTCAAAAGAAAGCAAATAAAGAAACAAAAGAGATAGAGAGAATAATACAAAAGTTCTTTAATTTCATTCAACCGATTGTTTTTCAAAGTGTTCGGATTTTGAACTCAAAATTTTGCATCCAAACAGCTGCAAACAAATGAGGATGAAAACGAAAAAACTTAATAATTAGTGAGGGAATATAGACATGGCTTTGGACCTTGACTATGCTTTTCTTCGCTAAGAAGATCTTACAAGTGAGAAAACCTCTTTTGTGTGTGTGTGTTTTTTGAGGGGGGAGGGGGGATTGCCACGTGTCAAATCTTCGCTTTTTTTAGCATGATCGAAAAGGAAAAAAAAAGAAAAAAATATAATTTAAAATGATTCAGGTGCAATAAGCTCATGTTTTGGGGGGGGGGGGGGGGGACTGTCCCCCATGCCACGTCTGTCAAATATTCGTTTTGTTTTTTTTTAGCATGATCAAAAAAGAAACAAGAAAAAGAAAATGTAATTTAAAATGATTCAGGTGCAACAAACTCAATTTGCTCCGGACCTTTAAATTACAAAGATGTAGGATTTTTTTTTTAATTTCTTTTATTTTTTGTGATCGAAAACCATTGAAGTACTAGTTCGTGGCGTGTGTCAAATGTTCATTTTCTTTTTTAAGAGATAAGGAAGGAAAAAAAGATTATAATTTAAAGTGAATCGGATGCAACACATTCGAACACTCAATTTATTTTTGATTAATAAATTTTAGATAGATAAATACTTTTTATTATGTATCTGTGCACGTAATTCATTCAACGGTCTCGAATGGAGTAGAGTAGTTTTGCACTTGATCCATTGGAGAATTTCTTTTAACTTGAGTTGGAAATTTTGTGTTATTCTCTCTTTGTTATTCCATTTTATCTTTTCCTTTTTTTCATTGCTTAAGGAGAGGTTATTAGCCCTATGAATAATGCTAAAGGTGGCAACAATTTACTAGTTAAATATAACTCACTTGAAATCGTTTAAATCAACCATCAATTTTCTTTTTTTTTTTTTTTTGAGTAAACAACTTTTCAATCCAAATTTTTTTTTTAACATTTAAATAGTCCATAAAATTATTTTTCAATCTCCAAAGTCCATTAAAACAACTTTTCATCCAAGAATATTGTACATTATTAGGGATTTTATCATTTTTTATCCCATAACTTAGCCCTTTTTGGATTTTGGTCCCACTCGTTTCAATTATCTCACATTGAATCCCACATCTTCAAAATGTTGCTAATTCGAGTCCCAATTGTACTCTCCATCACTTTTTTAACGGAAAAAGTCACGTGCTTTGCACATGACCGTTATCTTTGCATCTTGTTTTTAACGGGCGCTTTTGTTTGGGGAGCCGATGTGAGTTTAGTAATTGAGTCGAAGAGTCTCTACAATGGCAGAAACACTTCGATTCAATAATATTTTTTTCACACACTTCGATTCAATAATATTTTTTCTTTGAAAAGTGAATTTGGGGACAAAGATCGAACTCCGAATACTTTGTATGATATAATATAAAGAAAAAAATAGCAATTAAATATAAAAATGACTATTGTTCGCAAAAGAAAAATATTTTTATTCCTTGAAAAATCTATTGAGATCTCAACTCTAACTATTGGACCAAGACAGGGCAAACAATCTTAATTTTAATTTAAATAGTCCATTTTTCATTGAGTATGAAGAACATTTTTGTTTCAGACCCATAACCCTTTGGAAAAATTCTTCAATGAATTAGATATTTGAGTTCCATCCATGCACCCAACGGCTCAGATTTAGCCAAGTATTATATATATTTTATGAAAAAATATATATATAATACGTATCTAAATTTAAATCATTGCGTATATAGGCCCGATCCGTATAAGGATTTCCAAACCCCATTATCCGAAAGTAAGCATTGTACTTTTGTGCATTCATTTTCACTCAAACACTGGTGAAGAACAATTCAGACCATTGCTGACAGCAGACAAACAGCAGCTAAACATCTCAGGGTGAAATTTGAAGGATCTCTGCCCAAGAATTCCTAGCAACACTGATATGTCAAAACATTTGTTTGTTTAATATATATATTGTTTTAAAAGAGATTCATAAAATAATTAATACATGTTACAAAATAAAATATTCATTATTATTGATAAGTCCTAACTCAAGTGATAAAACTAAGACTCCAAAATTTTAAAGTTTGACTCCCTCACTAATACATGTGTGAGCCTTTCTTTTTATCTCTAATTGTAGTAATTTAGTCTATTTTAATATTAGTTTATTTGTTTACTTATGATAAAATAATTTGATTTGTAAATAATTTAGTTTGCTATATGATGTTGTAATAGTTTGATTTGTACTTCAAGAGTTACTAATGTAATTAAATGACATGTACTTTCTAACATATATATATATATATATATATATATATATATATGTATATATATTCGCCACCAATATGGTGGTTTAGTAGTTAAATTCTAGTATTCTTATTCAAATATCGAAATTCAAATCTAATTGAACGTAGAACTTGTCAATTATTTAATAGTATTATGGGTTGACAATGCCTAGTTTGATGTTTAATTCATCAGTATGTTGGTGGGACTACTGTAAGCAAATTGAACTTAATCCTAGCGATATTTGACGAAATAAGCATTATACGGCGGATAAATTTTATTGTTTGAGTAAACTAGACTTGCTTTTTCAATGTGACATCCAGATTAACATAAAAAAAACCATATATGAATAAATGATTTCGTTTTTTTTTTCTTCCTAAAAAGAAACCATTTGCACTCGTAATTCAAGTTGGATAACTCTCAAATAGCTCAAAAGAACCTGTAGTCAATTTCATTTATTCAGTGGTCTTACGTTTGTTTGTCTCGTTTACAATTCTAGCCCATTACATGAAATTGCATCAAAACCAAAGTAAGCCACCTCGAAGAAAAATAAATGAATTCCAAAAATCTTGGACAAATACAAAAAAGGTTTTCATGTACATTCATCACAAAATATTTCTAAATCCACAGACCCAATGCTAAAAAACTACCAAAAAGCATAAGCTCAAAAAAATAAAATTAAATAATATGTGCCTCAGCTACACCTTCGTAACTCCGAATCCCCAAATTTGTTACAGTTTCTCCTATGATACTCCAACCTCCTATGAATTGGTTATTCCTAAATGAGTTACAAAGGGTGTAACGAACATAATATTTGTTAACTCACAATCTCATTAAGATGCTACTCAAATGGAAAGAGTACATTACAAACACAATTTATAATTCACACTAATTGACAACAATACTTTTGTTATTCTTCGAATTTGATGTCAATAAACTCAAAACATTAAATATAATAATTTGGAATATATATTACATTTTCCGTACAAAACAAATATTTTTAGAGGGCAAATTACATCTACCTCCTCTGAGGTTTGGCGAAATTACAATTCAACCCATATTTTTTTGTAAATTACAATAAACCCCCTGAGGTATATTCCTTCTAACAATTTACCCCAGCCGTTTAGGACCGTTAGGGTTCCGTTGGTTTTTGTATATAAAGTTCCGATAGTACCCTTGAGGGATTTTTTTGTAATATATATAAAATATTTGGGTTGTATGTTATATATTACATCTTTGTGGGGCTAAGAGTAATATTATTAAAAAATAAATTTCTGCCTTTTTAAAAGTTGAAAATGACGGATAGGTGGGAGAAGAGAGAGATCTAGATACATACATATACAATGTATATACACATAAAAATTGAGAAATTCTACACTTTTAATTTATCATAACTCACTCATTTCTTCTCTAAATCGCCTAAGTTGTATGTCAAAATCGATCACCGCGACGAGAGGAACATGTTGGCAGTGGTAGTTTCGGGTTTCGTCGGACGGTGGAGGAATAGTGGCGGCGGCAGCTGCGGTAGCAATGAGGTGGTGGCGGGTTTCCGTTTTCCTATAAGTTTTTCGGTGAATTTGAAGCGGGTCTTAAACTTTTCGATATGGAAAACACATTGGTGAGGTCAATTTTGGCCTAGAGGTGAAGGAATTGAGGCGAAGAGTGGATTTATACATTTTTCATCCATCACTTGTAATTATTACATACCACAGGGGTTTATTGTAATATAATGGGCAAAACGGACTTTATACATTTTCCATCCATTACTTGTAATTATTACATACCTCAGGGGGTTTATTGTAATTTACAAAAAAACGTGGGTTGAATTGTAATTTCGCCAAACCTCAGGGGAGATGGATGTAATTCGCCCTATTTTTAGATAATTGATGAGGCCTTACTTCATTAGTAAGGTGGAAGTCCCATAATTTTTAAGTTATGAGTTTAATTCATTGTAAATATTAGTATTATTCTAGTTTATACTATTTCTTCTTTGAATTTTTTTTATATATATTTGATAATCATAAATTGTAATAGTTCTTCATATGTTTGATAATAGTAATATCATTGATTGATTATAATAAATCACTTTCTAAGAAAAAAGTAGATAAATAGATTGAAATTAAAAGAAAAAAGAAATTTCAAGAGAAATAAATTGACATGCAATTGCTATTGATTTCGGATAAAATTTTCTATTCTAAAATGGGGTTTCATCTTTTATTTCATGTTTCATATTTTATATTCATGCTATATGTATAAAGTTCTTAATTATACGTTTAGTTTTGAATCTTTACAGTTGACGTATATTCATGAATTGAAATAAGATGAAACACGATTTGAAATAAACAATCTTGTATGTATTGATCCTAGTACCTGGTCCATGATCGTCCAATAACATTCAAACACGTGTCATGCCTGCCATACACTCGGCACCACAGATAGCTGCCGCTAGACAGATGGGGCCCCCTTGTCCACCCCCATTGAACACCGATTTTGCAATAAAAATTGACCCCTACCTGTGCATGTTTGTATTAAAACCCATGATCCCGCGGCAAGGTACAATCATTACAAGAGCAAGGTGCAATCCATAATTCCGTTTAGATAACGACGGGAGATGACGGCGTCAACATCCCATCCTATAAATACCACAAACACAGCCTCAGACTTGGTTCCTCTAATTTCCTTGCCTCCCATTCCCTCATCTTTAGTACATTCTCTCTCCCTCTCCCTCTCTCTCTCTCTCTCTCTCTCTCTCTCTCTCTCTCTCTCTCTCACACACACACACACACACACACACACGCACGCACAGTGATCGATACACACACACACACATATATATATATATCCATATAATTTGTATATATATCTATATATAACAGAGCACCAAGACAGCCGCCGGCTATGTCTGATCAGCCGGAGAATATTCTCTTCTGAGGATTAAAGATTTGTCTGTTTGCTAGCTACTCGAAGATAAATGAGGATGTTTTTTATGGTTATTTCTGGGCTGTTTTTGATTTGATTATTGTTCTTCGAAGTGCGACTTTTTTAAATAATCTTTTAAGAGAGCTTCAAGAGAAAATCCCCGAAAAATTCTTAAATTTGTCGCCACTGTTTCAAAAGGGCTTCTCAGATTGTCTCCGAGGATTCGTTCTTGAGGTAAGAAATACAAACCTTAGTGATATATGTGTGTATGTGTGTGTACTCAATACTGATAAAACACATAGTTTGACTGTTTTTCTTTTCTGGGTTGATTTTTCCATTATGATGGTACAAAAAGTTCTTCAAGATTCCCATTGATTCCTGATATTAATGTAAATTTTTCTTGATCTTTTTTGGTGTTAAGATTATGAGAGGGGGGGGGGGGGTGGTGGCCTAACTAAGTCACTTTCAGTTGTTATGAACAGTTCTTTTTTTAGCATTCTTTTGTCTGAAAATGCATTCAGCAACCGCTTTCATAACTCGACAAATCCTGCATTCATTCCTATTTGATTCCTTTTTTCTTTTTTGATAAATGGTTTCCTGCATTAATTTGATATGTTGATCAAACATCTTTCTTTTTTTTTTTTCAAAAAAAGAGAAAAAGAAAAACAAGAGGCCACTGATTCTTGCAGAACTAATTAAATTAATTTTCAAAATGTGACATAATTTCCAAATATACACACTTAAATGTGAAATTAATTAAGGGATCAGTTAGCATTAGCATCTTGAGCTACTAATGAAATACTTTTCTTTTGCAGGTGATCATACAATATATATATATATATATAGAGTGAGAGAGAGAGAGAGGAAGAGTAAAGATGCTGACATGTATTACGTGCTCAAAGCAAAAACTGGAAGATGGAGAGGAGGCCCCGCGAGGGACTCCCAATACAAAAGACGCCGTCAAAAGCCTCACTACCCAGGTTCTACACCCCACCTACAACCCCCACCTCCCACCCCCCAGCATCTCTTTTTGTATCCATAGGGGTGTATGTGTGTATATATATATATATATAACTGTAGCATTTTTCATTTTGCTGCTTGTTTTTTTTTTCTTCTTCAGCACAAAACAAAGTATCCATTTCACTACCCTGTTTCTTTTTTTACTCCCGACATCCCAATGGTGGGGTCCACGTACTCAAAATCCTCTTTTGTGGGGCCCATGTTAATATGTGGATCTTGTTTTTACTGGGGTTGGGGGGCAAAATGGTCTTTTCAAGTCAATAAGGTAAGAAGAGTAGTTAAAAAGACAAATAACAATAATATTCTAACACCTTTCGATCATCCTATAAATCATTTCAAGGATCCATGTTCTTGTCATTATTTTAAAATACAATCTCAATAACTAAGCTACCGACATAAGAATTTTACTTTTATGTTGTTTTATTCTTTCCTACCAAACAATAAAACATATTTTATTTACATTATTCCTCAAATTTGTCCTGATCCAACTTAATCGATTATATAGTAAATAGACATGTTATGTGTCATTTTTCTTAAAATATACATTAATTATATAATAAGTGTAAAATACTCACAACGTGATTAATATTAATATAGCCGAATTCGATGAGGTCAAAAATTTCCCTGATTAGTGACGTATATAATATATAACTATATATGTGCAATTGAATTCGAAGTCAGTGATAAAACCACACATAGTTCAACGAGTACACGTGCACTTCGTGACTAAAATTACTCAACATATATATCGTTGAATTTGAATGATCGCTTTAATTATTTATTTTTTTATCGTGCATTAGTGCACCCCTTGGTTTAATTTTTTTAACTTAGTCATTTTCACTATATATCAAAATAGCCAACCCAAGACTATAGGTGCATTCCCTAATCCTAAAATCCTAATTCCGCCACTGATTCATGTTATAAGCTTGGTGTGTGTAAATAAAATGTAACAGATGACATAATAGAACATCCAATAGAAAACACTGATACAAAAGCATAACGAAATATTTATCAACAATTTTCACTAAGATTATGAAAAACAAAAATAGTAATTTTTACATACATGATCCAACATTTCACAACTCTACTTAGATATCAGATATTATTGGTGTAGCCTACATTTTTGTGGGGGCAAAAAGTGATATCAAAGGGCACGGGCATAAATTGAAAGAGACAATATCACGTTTCCAATTGTATCATATGTCTAATTCTTGGTCCCAACATGTTTAGTCCTTTAACTCCTCACTAATTTGTCATATGATCTGACACTCATTTGGGGTGGGGTGGGGGGGGGGATGGAATCTCAAGTATATAACATGAATATGTTTGAATTTGTTTGTTAATTAAATATGCCATTTGTTCATATTTTGTGAGGACAAATAATTCATTCTTCTTATGTATCACCTGTATAAACATTAAACCAACCAAAGTTGCAACCTTTGAAGCTGTTCTTTCATTTCTGTGGTGTTTTTAAGACTATCTACGATTTTTCTTTTTTTTTTGTATATTTTGTAGGGCCTTATTTATTGTTCAATTTCTTCAATTGGTATGAGTTGTAGATGTGCTATATATAAGTCCCACACCATTTAAGTAGGATGATAGTTTCTTGGTTGGCTTAAAAACATGCCACTTGATTATGTCATAGTTTATACAAATATGTTGTGACTTGTCTCGATACGCGTATGGAGCTAGAGTGGGACCTGGAGGGGACAGTTGCCCCTCCCCAAATAAAATTTCTAATTTCGTCCCTATATATATATATGTATTGCATATGTTGCGCATGAGTTAATAGCCTACAATTATGACTCTTCTGACCTTGTAACTAAAATTTTGAATGTTTTAGTTGACTTCGGTAATATTACCAGAGTTACCATTAAATATCGTTTTAAGGTTTAGACTTGAGAAAGGGTCCTTGAAGATTGTCAATATTGCCAAGTGTAGCTAATGTGGTAATGCTAAACTAAGTTTCTAATAAAAAAATATATGCTAGTAAACAAGAATAATTGTACTTTCACATGGACAAAAGTAGCCCTTGATCCTAATCTTAATCTTTTTGTAGTGTGAAATCCTTAATGAAAAAAAAATGTGAAAGTTTTTGGGTCAAAATGTTCTTTTGGGAATCTTGTCAAAAGAGTTAAACACTAAATATTTTTGGAAAAAAGGACTCAATCTAGAAATGGCCCACCATTGAATTCCTGTCCTCCAATTTGTTTCAACTGACCAAAATTGGAAATGGGGATTATAAATAAAAATGAGGGCTATTTGTTTTTTTGTACTGCCAGCTGCAGCTTTTCTTTAAATGCAAAAGTCCCAATTTTAGAAGATTGACCAAAATATAAATGGGGTAATATGGTGATTACACTTTTCTCTAGGGATTTGTTTGCAAATATCACAGGATATTTAACATGGAAAACTGATAATATTGTACCAGGTTGTAAGGGGGCTAGGTGAAAAGTAAGTGTATTGCTTGCTGACCAATGAGTGTTATGATAAAGAGTTTTCTTTTGTTTTTAATATTTTGTTTTAATTGTTTTGTGATAGAGTTGCTTTCTATATAGTGCTTCAATGACAGGCCTAGAATTGGTATGGATAAAATTCATTACAAAAATTAAATTTATATTGTACTGGTTTATCACTGAATAAGGTGTATTTTTGTAGTGATTATTAGAAAGGTAGGGGGACAATTTAGCACTTTGGCCTATTCATTTTTACCTATTTGACCATAACAATTGCAACAAAAATCCTCCCAATTTGTAAGCTCATAACTAGATACAGATAAGTTCAATCTTGACTAAGATGAGCCAAATATATGGATTTGACATTATTACTTTGTTTAAATGCATTATCTTGGTGGGAATATGTTTTTATACATACAGCATGCATGTTTGATATACAATAAAATATGAAACACTACTCGAACTAAAAGATTTAATTGTTTTGAAAGTCCACAATTGTTTTTCCAATTGTATTTCAATCCTAAGTTTTTTTTTTTTTTTTAATCAACGAGCAGATCAAGGATATGGCATTGAAGGTCTCAGGATCATCTAAATCCAAGACAGATAGCAACTTCAAGATAGGACAAAGATCTTATCCTGAGTTTGATACAATCTCAGAGGGGGTGCCATACCCCTATGGGCAACCAGCAAGCTCAAGCTCTACACCGGCGTGGGATTTCACGAGCTCGGGCCATCGGGCAGCCCGGCCCGACTCAAGATTCACCTCATTTGGTGGCGATAGGACCCCTGGGGGAAGAGAATCTATCTCATCTCAATTTACCGACGTGATGCTAGAACAAGAAGATGAGCCGAAGGAGTGGACAGCCCAAGTCGAGCCCGGTGTTCAAATTACATTTGTGTCCCTCCCTCGTGGCGGAAATGACCTTAAACGGATCCGTTTCAGGTACATATTAGACATTTAATCATGTCTATGCGGTTCTCAAACATATCATACAAAGTAAACAAAGAGCACCTATTAGATGACCTTAGCCTAGTTAGGCGTGAAATTTGTTTTCATTTGATGAACTTAATTTCTAAGATCGATATTGATCAAAGATTATGCTAAAACTTTGACATGTATGTGAAGCCGGGAGATGTTCGACAAATGGCAAGCTCAGAGATGGTGGGGTGAGAATTTTGACCGAATAATGGAGCTATACAATGTCCAGAAATTCAATCAGCAAGCTTTTAACAGTACTCCAGGGAGATCGGAGGACGGAGTAAGTCACATTCTGCATTCTTCTCTTCTTGATTTAATCATATATTCTTTATTCAACGTGAAACGCATTGTTTAGTCGTAGTGGTGCTTGCAAGTGCTTTTGCGTTCTTGAAAATTTTATTTTAGAGATTTTGAAAATGACGATTAGTAGTAAAAATTGAAAGTATTTAAGAAAAGCAAAACCGGGTATTGCGCACACGGCAAACTCTTCAACTGGAACCAAAGAGTCTTATTTGAAACTTTTACAAAGACTATCAGAATCTATAACAAAAACAACCTATACATGTGAACTAACAAACTTCCTCATTATGCAGAGAGATTCAGTTTATTCTAGGCTAGGTTCGGTTCGGGATAGCCCTCGGATGACTCCATCAGTGAACAGGGATTGGACTCAGAGGTACAGAACTTCTGAAGTTGGCAACAGTTATTACAATCCCGGGTCGAGCGCCTACCCTAGGGGCGAAATGTCATCCATGGAAGCATCTAGAATGACTTCCGCATCCCGGGACGAGCCTTCCATAAGCAATGCAAGTGAGATTGAGTCTGAGTGGATTGAAGAAGATGAACCTGGTGTCTACATTACCATCAGACAACTTGTTGATGGAACCAGGGAGCTGAGACGTGTTAGATTCAGGTAACCGATCAGATCATCGATTTTCTTACAACCTAGGCATCAAATTTCGGACCCTTTTTGTTTCTTGGAACTTCTTGAGCTTTTTCAGCTGTTAACGTCACATGGATAATTTTTTAAATATATTTTTTTTCTTTTTTTCGACAGCCGGGAGAAGTTCGGAGAGGTGCACGCGAAGAACTGGTGGGAGACTAACAGGGACAGAATACAAGCTCAGTATCTTTGCTAGTAAAGACACAGGCATTTTCACAGCGGTACAAATTCAAGAGATTCTCAATAGTATTTATTTAATTACAGAAGCTTCAATATACAAATACTCCAGTTTGAAAGGGCATATATGGTTAAGCTTCCATTTTCTCAAGTTTTTTAGGTGCTTTTTGCACAACCTATACCATCTTTTGGAAAATTACATTTAGGCCCTGTTTCTTTGTTCCTTGATTAGTAAACCAAGAAATTGGTTCGACATTCATACTGCTGGTATTTTTTATTTTTTTCAAGCTCACACATGCTTTGCAGAATGAGCATGCTTCTTATGTAATACACAGAATTGATATTGGTTTTATTATGAATCTCCCTTTCAGTGCTGGTTCATTTTTACCAATTAAAGTGGCATGGAGTTAAAAACAGGATTTATGTAGTTATACATGTGATTGTATAGTTTATTGTTTTAGAATGCAGCTGAAATACGTGCACATACATTAAATAACTTCATTATTGACATCAACATATATCAAATATTAACTAAAGAACATGCATTCTCAAGCACAAGAGCTTAGTTTACAGGTTCGAACAGGTAAATGTGACAAATACATGAAATAAAGTATGGAAGATCAACAATAAATACGATTACAAAAGTTGTACACCAATATGAGCAGTTGAGTTTTCAATGTCGACCACTTTTATGAACTTATAAGACCTCTCAAACATTATTCTATAGATCGACGCACTCATAGCCAATCTAATCAGAAACCATGTATCCTATCATTCAAAAGTTCATGCCTGCATAACCACCAATCCACCCGAGAGAGAGAGAGAGAGAGAGAGACTAGCAAACAAGAAATGGAAAAAAACAAGCGCAAAGAAAATTAAGAAAAATATATCACATACGTATTGGTACACACGACAGAAAATGCACATGCCAAGAGAACCGACACTCTTGGAGTGCGTTACATTAAAGAAAATCCACACATTCATAACTATCATCATAATAATCATAATAATATGATAAATTTGTAGGCCACAGAAAGGATTATTTTTGGCCTAAGGGGCCATTTATTTTTGTCAAAGTAAACGTACATGGATAACAGTGTTTTCTTTTATCCCGCCACCTTCCTGGTGTAAGATCTTGCTCGAAGAAGTTCTTGTGATCGTCCACCCAACAAATCAGAAGGTTCATGCCATCCTCCAGCCTTTATAGGTGTTGGTATCGAAGGCTGCTTTGCAAGTGACCTACCGGGTCCAACCGTCATGTTCGCCAACTTCTCAGCTGTGGCATTAACTCCGCGTGCCTTTCCCAAGTAACCAGCTGATGAGATAAGTAATCAAGTATTAGTTTTATATCCGACAAGAATTATAAATAACCATGCTCAGCTCAGGTAAAATGGTTATTCTCATCAATATGACCATTCTTGTAGAACCATAGGTCAAATCATATGCAAAGCCCAGTAAAACTTGAAAAGTTTAGAATTAGCACGCTAGGTTAGGAAATCAGGAAGGAAAAATTTTTCCCCTTTCGACTCTATGCTCTACTTTTGGCTCCTTTTCGTTTTCCTTTGACTTTTCCTCATCAAAATCCAAGATCCAAAAACAACATGAAGCATCCATCTATGATCAAATAAATGTTTGCTAGTTTCTGATGATTTTAAAAATAAATTCTGGCACCGCTAATATTTTGCAACTTGAAAGAATAAGGTACTAGGGGATTATACTTACGTGGGCCATTCATTCCAGGTGGCCGATACTTTGGCTGTGGCTTTACATAATTGTTCTTGTTTTTGTCAATTTTAGTGACATCCTGTACCATAAATAGATGAAGTGAAAAGCATTATTTTTCAACAAATTGTCATTATATTAACAAAGGTACAACTGTCTTGCCCTTGTAGAAGGATACAAGAGCTAATGTTGGATGGCAATTTCAGCATACCTTATTATTGAGGTCCAACTTTCTTTGCACGCCTAGATAGAGATAGAACCAGGTTAAAAGCAGATGGATTCGCAAATATTAACCCAAACACGAATACACAATCCATGCACGCAACAGACTTATTATTTGATCTCCATTGAAGTTTCACAAACTTTGCATGGATTACCTAAGTTAGCACACAGATAAGCAGACAACACTATACCTGAAGTCAAAGATGCCTGTGCTTTGGCAGAAGAAAAACTATTCATGGGCTTCGGATTTGATAAACTCCCTGGATATCTCCGGCCACATTTTTGCTCAACAGCTCCCCTAGTTCCAACTGCATGAGCACAAAATCTTAATGTTCTGCTCACTCAGTATCCACAGACAAGTATATTAGAAGGTGGCTCCAAAGAGACTTACCAGAAGGAGGTGTTCTTGCCAGAGCAGATTTAGAACGCAGAGATGGTGGAATGTAGAAGCAACTCTGCGACACCATAAAAGACATATTTTCCTCATCTGAGATCTTTTCCGGTGAAATGAATGTTTAACAGTACTTATCTATTATATAATAACTATTGAGGTTTTCCCAGATTTATAAATAGATATGCCACCTGGAAGAAAGGGTGCTGAAGGGCCTCCGTGGCTGTTGGCCTCTTGCATGGATCCCATGAACACAGTGACTGTGTTTAACACGAATAACAAATTTAATCATAAGCTAGAAGGAAAGCTAAGACTGTTAAAAGAATTTCAGGAACTCCATACTTCCATCGCAAAGAATTACATCCACGCATGTAAAACCCGGACGCAAAAATTTAGAGAAAGTATGTCTTTCAGGAATATAATCAAAGTTTTAAGCATACTTACTGCAATAAGATTGATTGCATCCTCACTAACACCTGGTATCAGTGCAGAAAGATGCCCTCCAGCAATCTGCCATATCATTAGACAAACACACTTAAGTATTACAAAAATGAGTCTTGAAAACACTAATGTTTCATAGTTCAAGTACATTTCGTGTAGTAGCACAACCTATAAATTAAACGCCCTAAAGGAGAAGCAACACAAGTAGCAAGAGACTTTTTAAACAGAGTAGTAGAGAAGAAAATCCCGCTGTATTGTTACTAAAATGAACCCAATATATACGGAAAAAAGGATCCTCAATAAACAAAAACAGAAACTCAACAGTATTTTTCACATAAGCAAGAGGAAATTAAAATGCTCACTTGAGGGAACTGGTAATTGATAGCACCAGCAAGTTCAAGCCGCTCAGGCCATTCACTCTTGATTGGGCTGCCAATCACGCAGCATATCTTGTAAATTTCATCTGACTCACTGCACCAAAATGTGAAGAACACATCAAGCACTTCAGAGTTGCAGTAAAAAGGATCAAACCAAAGAAGTTGCACTGAGAAGTAAATTTTGATAGTTGATGCACATTTTGCAACTTAGAAAGGTTCCATATGAGTGAAATCTAACAAGCCAAGAGCGCTAAAAATTTGAAAGAATAATTAACATCCACCTCAATAATGAGAAACGACGAGAATGCACAAATAAAACAAGGCAAAGCAAGAGGTTCAGGCAGCTATCATCATCTCCATCAAAATCCAATTCAAGAAAAGCAAGGAATAAATTTTCCTCTCAAGGAGAATAGTTATACCTTGAGCCTGGAAACAGAGGACGAAGTGTGAGCAATTCAGCCATTATTGCACCCATAGCCCACATGTCTGAAAGAGGAAGATATTAAAAACCTGGAGAAGAGACCCAAAGACAAAGAAATTAAGAGCAGCACGCCCTCACAACTACTCACCAACTGGGGGACCATATATTGGTGACTGAAGCAGAACTTCAGGGGCCCGGTACCTGTAAAATAAAACAATCAAGCATCCCTAGAAAGGCTCCAGAATGAACGTGAACTAAATGCAGTAAGATAAACACCCACCAGCGGGTTGAAACATATTCAGTGAAAGGAGGTTGAGAATCGATCTCACGTGCGAGACCAAAATCAGCAACTTTTATGACATCCTTTGATACTAGCAAATTCTCTGTTAAAAGCATCAACAAAGTAAATGCAACAAAACATGCTGAAAATCATAGACAAAACAGTTGAGCACAAATATCAACACTTAAGTAGCAAGAGAACAACACAAATTCCAGTTAATAACATTTCGTTAACCGATAATACACCCATCTAGTAGGCAACCAACATAAGAATCCAGAAAACGTTGGATAAGGTGCAAAATTGATAAAAATATTACCAAATAGAACACGTGGAACACAAAGGAAAAGTCAATATACAAATAATTACCCTATAAAAACGTCCATACACAAATAATTACCCAATAAAAACATTTACAACAAAATTCAGAATCAGACTAAATGAAGGGGACTCAAGCTGCTCTGAGCTTAGCACTGGGGATATTAAGCTAAGTATCAAAGCAGGAAGGTATAAACAATGATAGAACCAGTGCAAGTTCTAAACTAGGCCCTGTACCCACAAGGTATCAAATTGCATGCAGAGGAGGACAATCATATCTAAAATCAGCATTGTAATCGCAGAAAATTCAGAGTAGCAATAACCTGGCTTGAGGTCCCGATGGAAATATCCACGTTGATGCATGTATGCAAGACCCTGAAATACTTGGAAGCACCAGTTTCTCACTTCAACTTCTGAAAAAGGTTTTCTTCTGTCCTTCATAAGCTGATACAGATTGCATTCCTGAGTGTGTAATACAACAAATGAGTTCATGGAGCAAAAGGCTTCACAAGAAGCAAGCAAAGCAAAGAAAACACTGCATACCATGTACTCGAAGACAAAGTACAAGACATCATTTTCCCTAATCACTTCCTTGAGCTTTACTATGTTTGGATGGTTCATTTTCCTCAGCGACTGCCAAGAAGAAAACCAGCATTAGTGTCATATGCGAAGTCACCGTTAAACATCAACCAAAGAATCAAGTCATTGTCACCTTGACTTCTCTCAGATTTATACATTCTTCCCATGAATAATATTTCTTCTTCATTTTTTTTATCGCAACCTGCAAACTCAATTAATTAGGTCCAATACCAGTTTCAAATTCATAGATTTCTACTTTGACGGTGGGAGAAAGAAGCTTAATGAGCAGATGAATAAACTAATGAAACAAACAATGCACCTACCACTTCACCAGACTGCTTGCTTAGAGCTCGCCACACACTTCCAAACGTACCATTACCAACCTCCTTAATTACCGTATACCTGCACCAGCCACTACGATAATTGAAGCAACTCAAAAAGATATAACAATTAAAAAAATGAGACTGCAAACAGTCATACCTCTCCATTCTTACGAATTCAGCTGCAAGTGATGTGACGCTATTTATTGGATTAAGAGGGCGAGCACACAACAAACTTTCTGAAGATTTATACACACTAGATGACTAGATAAAAACTATTCAACACCTCGCTAATTCAGCAAAATCCACCATCAATTCTTCGACAACACTCCGTTCGAGAAAAATCTATGGGACTACCACAACGGGCTTCAAACCTTTATTTTATGAAGTATACCACATCAAAATTGTTGAAACAAAGATAAGGACGAGATGGTAATGGGGTTGCACAACTATGGAACATCTTGATACTAACCAAAACTGACTGATTTACTAGCCCCGATAACTACGCCTATCAGCTCAAATCATGGTTAACCAAAGGTTACAGACTATATGGCGAATGAGAAATAAAACTCGGATGCAAGTCTTCAGTCAACCAATCTTGTGGCTGTTAACAGGCCATCACAGAGTAGCAGAGAGAAGAACTTTTCTAAACAAAAAACACTGCAGAGATACAGTGCAAGGAGCAATCTAATACCTACAACACAAATGAACGTCCTTCTATTACTTGCAGACTTGAGCCCTGGGGATAAACAAAAATTATAGAAATAAATAAATAAATTATGTTGCACAATAATCCGAAAAACTAAAGACATGAACAAACAGTCAGAAAATAAGGACAGTAAAATACCTAACAAATTGGTTTCCACATGATCTGGTGTTGTACCGGCAATGCACTAGCGACAATAGAATTGCAACAGAAGATTGTCGTGAAACTGGTTGACAGCATAACCAGTGTCCACTATATACAAGTGTATGCAACTCACTTGCACACAGGTGCACTAAAGAAGATCCAACTTGTATTTAAACGAAACACGCATCTGGCCTCCTGTACTGATCATTTAAGATAGGCTGTTCACTAGGTGCAATTGACAAAGGAAACAAGAAGGAAATCTCCAAGGCTGTGAAACCGCCAGTCAAAAAGTTCCTGGAATCGAAAAATCCGGTGCTGGTGGCAATCTGACCATAGGAAAACATGCTCCATGTCCTATGTAATATTAATCCCTTTAACTCGCAATTTAACAGAACCTGATCACACCGACAAAAGACTTTACAGTGAGATACTCAACTAATAGAGAAACAAGAAAAAGGTTTAGCCTCAAACAGAGAGGCAAGAAGTTACAACCACAGCACATGTGGACAAGACATAACTGGGAGGGGTGTGATGAAATGAATGCATACGCAATTTTTAAATAAGAATAATACGAATAACTTTCTAATGCATGTTCCGTTACATAAAGCCAGACTGTGAAAATTCTCAAGTACAAAACCTATCTGAACATAATCAAATTCACTACCAACTGTAACCATTGCCATCAACCGACTCGTAACTAACACTAGAACAATACAAATGCCGACCTGGAAGTAGAAAATATGATCCCAAGGCCTAACTCTACTGCATACAATCTCAACAAAGTCAAAGTTATTAACTACGTACCAAAGAAAAAGGACGATTCAGGAATGTACCTCCAAAATTCCAACTCAAAACACATAATTCACATAATTCCCTAAAATTGGAAACATGTGAATAGAGAAAAGGAGGGCCAAATAACACCCCAAAAATACCTAGTAAAACAAATGACAGATTAAAGAACCCAGGTTTCAATTCCTTATCATCAGTAAAAACCCGAGCGTGTAAAAGGATCAAAATGAAATGCTTCAAAAGTATCTAATGAGACGATGCCATATTAACAACCCCAGTTCCAACTTTCAATTCCTTCAACTTATTAAACAATAAATTCCCACTCTTCGTTCCCCCTTAAACGCATTGCATATTTACACCCACACAAATCCTAAAATTGAATAGATAACAAACAAAGCCTCTGCACAATCCAAATCCACGGTGCCTCATAGCACAAATATATCCAAACAAAACGAAAAAAAAAAATGGCAACCCACGAAAAAATCATACGAAATTATTGAATTAACTCCAATAACTTCCAATCTAACCAGTAACCACCACATCATCTTTCACAACACAACAATGAAAAACAAGAATAATAAAAATCCATCCCTAGATCCCAGAAAATCAATCGAAAACCCCATAAAAATCAAAACCAGATCCAACCGATTCCTGAAAAGAAAGGGTATACCTGTAGGGAAAACGGCATTACCTACGGAGAAGAGACCGAGAGTTAGCCACAGTTTCTCTCTCTAACTGGCAACCCCCCTAATTGAGTCTAGGATAATTTTGGGGTTTCGAAGCCACCGCCTCTATATATATTATTTACCATGATGATGATACGGTAATTATGAGGGACAGATATATACAACCGGGGAACAGTAAACATCATTGAATCCGAATCTTGGCTTTGTGGGCAAGCAAAAAATAATAAATATATATCTATATCTATATATATATATATATATATTTAACTAAAAAAAAAGAAAAAATGAAAAACAACGACAACAAGGGGAAAAAGGGGATTCGAAAAAATTCCCTTTCCTAATCCTTGTGGTATTATTATTAATATTATTTATTTATTGGCAGAATCGAAAACTTGACTTTTTCCCACAGGCAAAATCTCTCAAGCAAAGAATGGTCTCTTTTTTTATCTTGGTTGTTACCCTTGGATTGTTTTTGTTTGACCCTTTTGACTCGGGGTTTTATTTCTATTCCAACGGTCCTAATTTCTTTTCGCTCTCTAAAATTCTATTTTTAGAGAGAGAGAAGATTGTATGGGTTGCGGTTGAGAAAATCCAATTAATATTACTCAATTAAAATTAAAGAGAATTTATCTTGTTTGATGTGTGATTATAGGATACGGCACGGCACCGTCACGTTTCGGACATCATGGTTTTTTTTCCATAACTTGTAAGGTTTAGCCTAAAATATAAATTTATGAGATTTTTAAAAGAATAATGCTGTGTGGTTTGAGTTGGTTGTTAATTCCCCTCTTCGAAACTTTTATTTTAAAATGTGTATCTCTATTTCTTATTCAATATTTGGTTGAGAAAATCAAATAAATGTACTCAATTAAAAATTAAAGAAAATTATCTTGTTCGATGTATGGCTATGGGACACTCGTGTCTGCAGCACCGACTCGTTTCAAACACGATGTCTTTTTTTCTCGATGGTTTATAAATTTTAATGTAAAATATGAAAATTTGAGATTATTTAACATTTTGTGTTGTGTGAATTTTTTAGATTATTTAAAATTTTGTGTTGTATGATTTAGATTTGTTTTGTTTTTTCTTGTTTTAACTTTATTTTTAAATGTTATAACCATTTCTTATTTGATATCTTATTTGCGTTGTGTTTTAGCGTGTGCCTTGTGTTCGTGTCATATTGTGTTCATATTGTCCAATTCAAATTCGTGCATAGTATAAAAAATTACAATGAGGAAGAGTTATATAATTGAAAAAAAAAAAAGGATAATTATGTTGGGGGTAATCTAAGGTTTGTGTAAATTACAAATAAAACCCTCATTTTTTATAAATTACCTAACAAATCCTAGAATTTGCAAATGTTTTACAATATTAACCTTCTGTCTATAAATGTTAGGGTTTGTAACGGAATCGACAAATTTTTATTTCGTTCTTCCTATTTTACCCTTCTAATCAAAGTTTGAACAAATTTGATTATTTTTTTATGACTAAAATGCCCTTTTGGATCAAATTTGATTTTACTGTAACTCTTATAATTATCAAATATTTCTACATGTATCCGACCCATGGGGCATTTTAGTCCTAAAAAATTAGTCAAACCTATTCAAACTTTGACCAAAAGGGTAAAATAGAAAGAACGAAATAAAAATTTGTTGATTTTCCGTTACAAACCCTAACGTTTGTAGATAAAAGGTTGACAATGTAAAATATTTGCAAATTCCAGGGTTTGTTAGGTAATTTTTCAAAAATGAGGATTTTATTTGTAATTTAGGCAAACCTCAGAGTACCCTATAGTGTAATTATTATCCAAAAAGAAAAAATATAACTAATTGATTTTGATGAGGTCGTGCTTCGTCGCACATCGAGTGGAGACGAGGGTCTTGGACGCCTTATAAGCGCTAGGCTCTCTCCACTGGATACGACGCATTTTGAAAACCCCCCTGGCTTGATGGGTCGCCGTCTTAATGGCCATCAGGAGGGACAATATTGATCCAATAGGCCACCAGGTGGAGATCGGATACGGGTTCATCATTGGCGTCCACCGTGGGGCCGCTAGGCTTCGCTAAGTTCCTCGTTTGGGGGGCTTATGATGAGGTCGTGCTTCGTCCCACATCGAGTGGAGACGAGGGTCTTGGACGCCTTATAAGCGCCAAGCTCTCTCCACTGGATACAACGCGTTTTGAAAACCCCCCTGGCTCGCCGTCTTAATGGCCAGTAGGAGGGACAATATCGGTCCAGTAGGCCACTGGGTGGAGATCGGATACGGATTCATCAGATTTCATATGGTGGTTGTGTAGTAATCCTATCATGTTAGATAGGTTAGCTTTTTCATATGATTTTCTTTTTAGATATTATATGTGATGTTCTATTTTCATAATATATTAAATTTTAATGGGATTTCATACAAAGTCTCCCCGTAACACATAATTTTATTTATTTTTCATATCAAATATGCTACTTTCCTATAATATAAAATGACAATTGTTTCATTGACATATATTTCTTATATAATTTTTCATCGATTGATAAATAAATAAAAAATCGTAATTTACACTTTGTATCACAATGTGACATCATAATTTTTGTATAGGTAGATAATATCATCGTAACAAAGCAAGAACTACCAATCACTAGAACTAAATCATCGCAAATTATTGTCAATATAAATCATGCATATAAGTTCAACAGTTGTGATTAATTCTAAGCATGCGAATGAAAAAAGTTTTAGACATCAAGATAATTTTCGATTTTTAGCCTTTTTTTCGGTTACGTGAAGCCCGTTTTGATGGGTTTTTTTAGTGGATAAATATTTATTTAAAAAAAAAAAAAGACTTCAAAGCAAAAAAATAGTGTTTGGATGGATTTTTAGGAAAAAAATAAAAAACAAATAAAAAATGGCTTTTTTTATAAGCTAGTTAGAGTAGCTTAACACAAAAGAATCAGTGAAAGTAAATTTGGGCCGTTTGGATGGGCTTAAAAAAATGCTTATCGAATGGTGCTTTCTATAACAAAGTTTTTTTTTTTTTTTTTTAAAGCCAAACAAGTTTGTGTTTTGATATAGTAATTAAAAGTGTTATACAAGGTGTTTTTATTTAAAACTACTATAGGATAGTTTATGAAAAAAGCCCTTTTTGGCTTTTTTTTTTTTCTGGCTTTTGTTTTTTTTCAAAAGCCCATCCAAACGCTTTTTTTTTCTTCGAAGTGTTTTTTTCAAAAAATAAGAGCTTTTTCTTGAAAAAAAAAGCTTATCCAAATGAGCTCTTTAATTACTGTATCCAAATATAAAAAATTTTAGCTTTAAAAAATAAAAAACTCTATTGAAAAAAGCATCGCTCGAGAGGTTTTTTTTTTTATATTTAAATCTATCAAAATGGACCATAAATCAAATACGGACTATTACATCAAATCTAATTAATCAAATAGAAATGAATTAATATTTAGTAGAACGTAAACATCCATTTAATAGACCCATTCAAAAATTTCAAACCATTTACCTCGTATGTCAAAGGCCACTGCCTGGGCCATATTTGTTTTTGTGGCATTTTCACAAGCCCATGCGAAGTAGTTTGAGTGAGATGACAATTCAACCACCTTATAATATGCAATGTTCGATTATGTTGCTTCTTTTATCTATATCCAGCAAATTTACACTTTTGCCCATCTTGAAATTTGTTTAATATCTGACTTCATATTCCTTTGCACATGAGCCCATTTTGATGGACTTGATAAAGTTGTTTTATAGAACGGTGTTTTTTATAGTATAATTTTATTTTATTTTTGAAGTTAACAAATTTTATATTTGGATATTGTAGTTAAAATTTAAAAGTATTTTAAAATGTATTTTTATTTGAAATTATTCTAAAATAGCTTCTAGAAAACGGTCTCTTTTTTTATTTGTGGTTTCTGTATTTTTTTTTTAAATCCATCAAAATAATTTTTTTTTTGCACTGAATTGGTTTTTCTTTCAAAATATAAGTTTTTAATCTCTAAAAAAAGGGGGGCCAGTCAAAACTGACTCTATGTTTGGTTCAAAGATTTTGATAATGAAAAAAAAAGAAAGAAAAAACAAAAATTTAAGTCAGGAAATACAAACTCTCAAACTTGTTTTGTTGTTTCAAGGAAAAATATAAGAAAAGGAATCGAGTGAGAAATATCATTGATTCACAAAAGAAGAAGAGACTATAAAATGAGTTTTATCTAAAGTTTTTTTCCTAATTGTGCATATTTCCCCCGAATATTTTATGTTGATTGTTGTTTTTTTTGATCGGAACAACTAAAATTATTTGCCCTTATATATATATATATATATATATATTATTTTTTCTCACTTAATTCATTTAATGAATTTCCTTTCATCATTGACTATGAGTTACTTTAAAACTTCTTGTTGTCTTGTAAACCATAAACATGTTTTTCTTGATTTATTTAAAATTCAATTATTTACCAAAAAAAAAAACATAATGCTAGCAGAGGATAGAAATGTAAAGTTACATTATTTAATGGAGGACAAAACTCATCAAATCACATAGGGGGTGTCTGCATTTATTGAAAAATGTCACTTTGGAGTTTTAACTTAAAAAAACAGACCAATACTGTTTTATACTTTTGCTTCCATTGAGAAAAAGATATGGCGCCCGTTTGGATAAGTTTTTTTGAAAAAATAATGACTGGTTTTTTTTTTTGAAAAATACACTTAAGAGAAAAAAAAGTGTTTGACTGAGTTAAACAAAAAGCAGAAGTTAGAAAAATCCCAAAAGAACGGTTTTTAGAAGTTACCTCAAATAGTATTAAATAAAAGTATATTTTAAAACACTTTTAATTATTTTTATAAAATTTTATTATAAAAAACACAATTCAAAAAATATTTTTTTAAACCCATCCAAACGAACCCATAGAGTCCATTTGAATGAACTTTTTTTTCTAGAGAATAAGCACTAATCATTTAAAAAAAAAATCTTCAGAACTAAAAATTTTGTTTGGGAGGGTTTTTTTTTCTTTTTTTTTTTTTTAAAGTAGAAGCCATAAAAAAAAAAAGAGCTGAAAATGGGCCTTTTTTTTAAAACCATCAAAGGTAGTTTTAAATAAAAATACAATTTAAAATATTTTTAATTATTAAATCTAAATACAAAATTATTTATCATAATAAACTGTAAAAAAGCATCCATCAAAAATTATTTTTAAGCCCGTCCAAAAGGACACATAATAAACTAAAAATTGTAAGAATCTTTTATATTAGTTTTCTTTTTTCACATTTTAAATATTTTTTCAAATTCAAAATTACTTTTGACTATGTTTTTTGCAAATACCATCCACTATTATCACTCCACACTTTCATATCTTTTTTTACAACTATAAAAATTTTCCAAAAGTTTTACAAGCGACCCATAGTTTTAGAAATGTTAAATAAGAGCTATCCAAATGATTTAATATATCCTCACTCTCAAAAAAATAATTTAATATATCCTGCTTATATATTAAATTATTGATCATAGAATTAAAAGTGAAAAAAAAAACACCGTAATTTTAACAATTACTGCAGGACCCGTACAGTAACTCTTTTTTTTTTTTTTTCTCCCACTCTTCAATTCCCGCTCCACACCTCTCTCCGCCGCCGCCATAGCCACCGTATTGCCCAACCACCGCCGCCGTAGCAACCACTTCATGCTCTCTATTGCCGCCGTCTGTCTCGTTGTCAGTTAAAAAGGTCACAGAGGAAGCACTCGCCAGTCAGTCCCGGCCACCGCCGTCCGACTTTCCGACCGATAACCTCCGTCCGCCGTACACAGCTGGATTTTGCTTTCAACAGGTAAGGTACTAGGTAGCAGACTGCAAAATTATACTTGTTTTCTTATCCCCATCGTGAGCAAATTTGTTAGTGTGCTGTTCCTTGTTATTTCATGTCGGTCTTCATTGCATTTGGTTACCTATTAACATAATACGCAGACAATAATTTAGAGCCGTATCCGTGCCCTTGTTAGGTGCTGGGTTATACTAAAGTTGAAATCAACTGCTTTACCACCTAAATTATCTGATTGAATGCATAGCGATAGAAGTTGGAGAAATTGGTTGAATGTTGATTGGTAATGAATGCAAGGTCATTTCTGAATGCAGTTAGTACGTGTTCAACTTCTTCATTATGCTTTCAAGTGATTTTGGTTCCTCTCACAACATTTAAAGTGTGAAAACATACAACTGATGTCCGTTTACAAAGGTAATATTTATGTTAACTAATGATCCTTCATTCTTTTCCTCCGACAGAAGTGCATTTCATGCCAATTAACCTGGATAACTTGCTAAACAAGATGAGTTACCTTCCAATCCTAACATGGCCTCAGTTGGCGGCTCCTTTATCTTTCCCCTTTCATAGTGAAGGAAAAGAGGATCTAGTAACAGTCATGAAAATAACTAAGCCTATCGAAAAACTCAATCTGAAATAATCAACGTCTACAAGAACTTCTTTAGCTATATTTTATTATTTAATTTTCAGCTCTTATGTTTGTTAAATGTACCTCATCGATGAAATGCAATGATGTGGTGTGGTTTATAATGGTTTGGATGATCCTCCCTTCATGAGCTAGCTTTTGTGGGTGAGTTAGGCCCAAGTCTCTTCTTCAGCAATGTTGAAATAACAGGACCTATGATCATCTGGATCTGCAAACTAGACCCAGGCTCCAATCTTAATATGAACCTTGATGCATTAGAGGCCATACCGTGCAGGACCATCTCAGTCATTATTAGTCCACAATTAGCACGATCCAATAATCAAGTTACTCAAATCCATGGTGGACACCTCATTTTTTCCCTCCCCTCCTCTGTCTTCAAGTCCTTGGGACAAGGATGCAGCCATGTCAATTATCATGCAAGCAAAGCCCTGATCTGATTTCTCTTAATAGTTTTTCCAATCACTTTGTTTCAATGCTCTATAATTCTGGTATTTTATGCGAGCTTCCGTGGAACTTTAAGCTATGAGTGTTTTACATATATATATTTTTTGTTGCCTGGATAAATCCATCTTTCATCCTGTATGTTCTGTTGTGTCTTCCCTCGGAGATTTATCAGTTGAAATTTTTTCGAATTAGTTTGTCTTTGGTGGATTTTAATATGTGAAAGTCAGTTAAGTGTTGCTTATTTGATAATCGAATATATGTGATGTAATTTATGTCATAACTTGTGAGGAGCACTCATTCTTTATTCAATTAAGAGCTCTGCACATATATCAAAGTTTGATTTCATGCTTAATTCTGTCTTTATCTTGAAAAATTTAGTTCAACTTTTTGAACAAGGATTCGATGATATTCGCCTACATGTCTATTAACATGATGGTTAATGTGATACTGGAGGAGGCAGTGTAGCTTAATCATGGGGAGTGGTGAAGTGGATAGATCTGCTAAGGAGGGGACAGAAGAGAAGGAGCCCAAAAA
Organism: Petrea volubilis; assembly: GCA_026212405.1. Taxonomy (NCBI): domain Eukaryota; kingdom Viridiplantae; phylum Streptophyta; class Magnoliopsida; order Lamiales; family Verbenaceae; genus Petrea; species Petrea volubilis. The sequence continues at coordinate 11,229,766 of CM047879.1, forward strand.
TCTTGGCTCATTGGTCAATTGTGTGCGGACTTCTGGTTTTGTGCAGGTTTTTGCTTCCAATTTTGAAAATGAAAATATTCCATTTCTTTTGGGAATTTTCAGGAGCAGAATTCAGAGGCTTCTGGCTATGATTACATTTCGGATGAAGTGCACCTATATTGTTTCAAAGTTGAAAATGATGTGAGCTCTATATGGCCAAATAAAAAATAGGAAAAAGGAAAAGAATTTGAAAAAAGTTAAACAATTACAAAGATCTGGACTGTGACTGTTGAAGATCGGAATAGCTTGATACTGCTAACTTCTCCATGGGGTTTTTTACTTGGCATTATGTAAACAAAGCTAGAATTCTAATAGAAGGAATTATTCAAAAGTTCACAGGCATATTTTTGAGTGACATTTTGGAAAATCACACTACCTTTTCTTTCTTAATGTTAAAGTTGAGGCATCTAAAGTTTGTACTTGCTCCTCTAAGAAATTTGAAGTGCATGGAGCTTGGAAAACATGTCTTATGGGTGATTTATGGTGCTAGAAGAAGGCTGAGACCTTATAGCATGATGTGGGAAATTAAGAAATCAATACTAGAATTGCTTAGCCTAAATGTATCTTTTGGGGCACTTCTTTTATAGCATTATGGGGGTCAGGGCAATTTTGAAGTTTGAAATTTAGTGACTCTGGGTTGATTTAAGTTGTTTCAGAGAGATGGTTCCGAATCAGTCACACCAACATTGGAGAAAAGGATGAGTGTTGGCAAGAGCATCAACTGAAAAGAAAGAAAAGAGTTAAATAAAGATTCACATCTGAAGCTGGAAAAGAACCTCAAATATTATGAGGTAGTGGTCTTAGTATTCTACTTATCGAGAGATTGACTCTTTTAGATGCAAAATACATCCAATCATAAGAAATTGATCTGTCACTTATGTAAAGCACATTCATCTTGCACATTTTACTTGGCCATTAAGCTTAACTAAGTGAGATAGTTTATTTAACTGATTTTTGTTACGATCTGCTTTTTAATCTCCTTACAAATAATTGGTTGACATTCTTGTCTTCTGCTCATTGCAGCAATTTCTTCTACCTTATGGGACTCTACAACATCCTTATGTTGCAATGTATCCCCACAATGGGATATGTGCACGTCCAACTGTGACTCTGGTATTTTCCAACTAAATTTTATTAAATTTCCATGCTAAGGTTGTTGAAGAATATAAATAAATATATCATGACTCTCCCTCTCTACAAGCTTAAGCTTTTAGATGAGGTGGTCATTCAACATGGTATTAGAGCCAGGTTAAACAAGAGTTCCTGAGTTTGAATCTTAACTCCACCTATTTATCAAAAATAAAAAAATAAAAAAAGAATTTCACGTGCAAGGCTTGACACAAACAAAAAAGAAGTCTGCCTGCACGTGTGGGGGCGTGTTGAAGAACATAAATACATATATAATGATTCTCCCTCTCTACAAGCTTAAGCTTTTAGATGAGGTGGGCATTTAACATAGGTCTTTTTCCTTTCCATAAACTCTAGTGACTTAGGACATCTGTATGCCTTTAAATTTGAACAGTGATCTTATCCTTTCAGTCCATTTGCTATGCCTTCTCCAAATGGTACTGCCGAAGCCTCCGTGAGTCATTGGAGCATTTGCGACTCTGTTTGTGCCTCTCATGAATTTTCCCTTAATGTTTTACATATCAGTACTTTCCCATGAACTAATTGGGAAAAGATCGAATCTTACATATAGGTTAACCCTCCAGTCAATGTGGAGGTGGACAGGAAGTCATCGGAGGGGAAGGAGAAACTATCCATCACAAGATCCAAAGGAAGTTTAGGCTGCTTAAATATGATTACTGAGATTGGAAAAACATTGGGTGCATCCGGCAATGGTGTGTGTTGAATGACCACCTCATCTAAAAGCTTAAGCTTGTAGAGAGAGAGAGTCATTATATATTTATTTATATTCTTCAACACGCCCCCGCACGTGCAGGCAGACTTCTTTTTTGTTTGTGTCAAGCCTTGCGCGTGAAATTCTTTTTTTTTTTTCTGGATAAATGGGTGGCAGTGAGATTCAAACTCAGGACCTCTTGTTTGGCTTGGCTCTGATACTATGTTGAATGACCATCTCATCTAAAAGTTTAAGCCTGTAGAGAGAGTGAGTCATTATATATTTATTTATATTCTTCAACAGTATTCTAAAAGGTATGGTAGATACGTGGGATGACTTAGCATACAAATAAATTCTATTTATGCTGTTAACAGCAGTATATTAACGTGATCTCATAAATAAGTTCCTCTGCATCTTAACAAAATTTTTGGTCTGGCTTTTATATAAAATGGCTGCTTGCTATTCCTATTTTTTTTTCTTGTCTATCAGAGTAGCTCTTTCTACGAGTCGAGTTATACTGGTTTTTTATTTGTTTAATTTTTCCACTTATTGATAAATCCTTGTCCTAAGAAATAATTCCGTTAGTATTGCTTCTCACATATTTCTATTCAATTTCTCATTTGCTTTCCTGCAGAAATTGTGAATGAAACCACAATCTCTTTTTCTGCTGTTAATTAGTTTTGGAAATAAAACACTATCTAACACTTTTGTAATTTATTGGATTCGCTAAATAAACCTGTAGACTATTAATGAAAGTTTGTTCTGATTATATTTACAGTGCTGAGAGTTTGAGTGAAGGTTCAAGCGAAGGAAGTGATATAAACTCTCATAATGTAAGTTTCAGATAGTGCACTGCATTCAGGGTGTGCTACAAATGATGAGAATCCTGTGCATGAAATTTATACAGTTTTATCTACCCATCTGAAGATAATGGTCCGTCATTTAAGAGATGAACTCCTGAAAAGTTTTACTTTTATGGGCACCACAATTTAAGCATTGAACTAACATACTACTGGATATTCTTTTAGTTTGTCTTCTCCTAATCAGGTATTTAAGCTCCCTTCGGATTCTGTCAAAGAAGTACCTTTTCTTTTTTAAATTAAACGAGATGATGTGTTAGGCCAAAGACATCATTTGACGTATAATTGTTTTCTATAAGCATTATACTACAAATGTTGAAGTTAGTGAAATTAGATGTACAGTTAGTATGCATATATCTTTTGAAGACTGGTACTGTGGACAAACACATCACACATAAAAATTTTGACATTTTACAAAGAAAAGAAAGAAAAAAAAGTACAAGAAATACTACTATCAACTGTTCTCGCAAAATATCACTCCCTCCGTTGCTTTAAGGTTATGCACAAGAATTAAGGAAATAGATTAACAACATTAATTATAAATTATTTTGACTAAAACACACTTTTAGTAAATTATGCCACTAATTTTCTCTTGTCAGCCATTAATCTCTCTCTGATCAACCATTAATATCTTTCCAAGACATCTTATCTTCTATATGCAATGGCTTTTCAATTTTCACCATTATTGTTCAATTTCAAATTTGTATAATTTTACCTATCAAAAAAAAACCGTATATATATTTTACGGCTCAAATAATTTCAAATTTTGATGACTAATATGGAAGATTGAAAGATTAGTTTGTGTTGTTGGGATATAAACAACGATAAGTAATATGGAAGATTGAAATAGTAATTAGTTTTGTTGAGATAAAATTAACGATTAATATGAGATAATTAGTGCTGTTGGGAGATTTTTTAGGAATTGAGTGACCCACAATTAATAAATTGCTGAATTTTTTTTTATGAATTTACATAAGATATTAATTAAAAGGGTATATTACGAAAAATTTAATAGATGCCTTCTTAATATGTGAGAATGACATATATTATGGGACAAAAAAAGATTCCTTAAGCGACAACTATTATAGGACGGAGGGAGTAACTTTCTAGTTGTTTGGCCTAGCTCTAATACCACATTGAATGATCCTCTCATCTAAAAGATTTAGCTGTTAGAGAGGAGAGACAATGAATATTTAATATCTATAGCATCGCATGGTTGAAAACTTGGATTTGCTGAAAGGGTGCTTGTGAAATGAAAATGACATGTCAGTATTAGACACTTGGGAAAATTGTGTGGTTTTGGGGATGATGCTATTTTTTGTTTTTGGTGAAAATGAGGGAATAAAAAAGAAACAGGAAGTGTATGTTTTCAAATATAGATTCCCGATCAGCCCCAGTTATCTTGATATTTTGACATTTTCAGCATTTAACTTCTTGTTTTGTTGCATGGCATCATAGTCGCTATATCATATCTTGAATACGGAGCAAGTGATCTTTGTTGATTTATTGAATACTGAGCATCCATATCGTGTTGAGGAGGAAAAAAAGGAAAAAGTGGCCTGTTGAGAAACAATTTGTTGCCATGCAAGCTTTGTCTCTTCTGCCTAACTCCATTTTTACATAGACAAAACAAAATTAAATGGTTACCAATTGCTTTCCTTGGCTTCATATAACTTAACATGCATGGCCTGGAAAAATGTTGTATTCAGTAGGTATCCTTCCCTCAGCACTTTGAAAGGATAGCAAACATGAAATGCGACTAAAAATAATGAGATGCTATCATTTTCCTGCTCCTTCTGAACCATGTTACTTTTTACAGGAGTCAACGGGGAATTCCAGTGGCAGGCAAGATTCAGGTTAGGCTCCTGGAATTTAAGTTTAATGATAACTTATTCTGGTTTGCGAATTTGTTTGTAAACCTTGTTATGATATCTTGCTACAGCTGAACCTTCTCAGAATGGTAGTGCTGCTCACAGCTCCCAGAACGGAAGAACAAAGACACCCAATTTGATGGTAAATCAACCTGTCTGTTGTGCCCATGTCTACGGCGGGGGTGGTGGGCAGTGCTCCTGGTCCAACGACTAACTTAAATAATGGCACGGATTACAGGGGTGCCGCCCAATCATCTGCTGTTCCAGTTCACGGAGGAATGGCACCTGCTGGATCACAGGATGGTATTCAGTCACAGCTTTGGATAGAGGTTCCTTTCCATTTCTTTTATTCATATAATGACTGTTTTCCTTTTCATCTTCTTTGTTGGAACAGGATTTGGAGGGGGGGGGGGGGGGGTTGTCGTACAGTTGATTGGCTTTCCAGATTTAGTTTTCTCTGTAATAATCCTTGCTTCACTATTTGCGAATGATAATTTTGTCTTCTGGTTTGATGACATTAAGGTGAGATGATGTGAACATGATGGACTGATTCCAGTTTTTTCCTGTATGAACAAAGGAAACAAATTACTTTCTTGATTTATTTGAGGGTTGATATGTAACATATCGGATAACCCATAGATTCGTTTGGTGGGCGAAGGATTCACTTACATATGATGAAGAAATTGGTTGATTGGAAGCTTCACCCTGCGATCCTCCCTAGGATGGTGGCTTCTTACCCCATGTTCAATTTATATCTGAAGGAATGAATTAATAATATACGTTTCAAGGTCATCTGAAACTCAAGTTCAAGCCAAAACATGAAAGAAATGATCTCTCCAGCATATAACCTTTTGTTTAAAATTCTGAGCTTAGCAGTATGTGGGTACTAAAGTTTCTTATTTTTCCTGCTTCTGTCTAATTGCTCCAATGCCAAGCATCTAGGTATACATCTGAAACATTTTAGTTTTGTTTAAGCCTGATCTTACGTTTCTAAGTACTGGATTCAAACTGGGGATCCTATTCTTCAGTGAAGATGATATTATAGGGTCATTGTGTAGTCATTGAGGATGGAACGTATTATCTGTTAACCAGTGAGGGAGGCTTAATTTGTAATCTTTTGTTGCTAAGCTGTGGATTTGAATTGCAGATCCTTTCCTTGAGTGAAGATGATGTGCGATAGGGTAAGTATGTTATAATTGAGGATGGAAGGTATTGAGTCTGTTCACCATGTAGGGAAGCTTATTTTGTATTCAATGGGCAGTCCCGCTCATAATCTCTGCATGATCAGATATCGAATCATTTCTATGGTGAGAAGTAATTTTCTGGGTTATATTAATCCTGTTCAGTGAGACTGACAACCTATATGTTTCCTATAAATTCAGGATGAAAGGGAGCTTAAAAGACAGAGAAGAAAGCAGTCAAATGGAGAATCTGCACACTGTTCCAGATTGCACAAGCAGGTATTTGGCTTTTAGTTCCCTTGTTGTATCTTATTAAACAGGCTCCAGATTAAACTGATGCTGCTTTTTTTTTTTTTGTTAATTCTTCTTTCTAAAATGGGATTCAGGCAGAATACGATGAACTGGGCCAACATGCAGAAACTTTACAAGAAGAAAATGCATCTCTCCACGCCAAATTGGCTCATATAAGGAGCATGAGCACCTTCTTGCTCAGAATGCATCTCTTAAGGTATCAGTGATACTTTATAATCTTTACCAGAAATCAAGGGCAAGCTCCTTGTACAAATTTGTGTCTTGGCATGTGCATGGTGGTGTTTATTATCATTATATACATATTCAAAAGCTTGGAGCACAGACAGAAAAGTGTTCACTGATGATGATCTTAGCGGTAGCTTAACATAGTATATACTGGAGTTGTAAAGCGACTTCTTCGAAAAATTCATGAATGAACTGAGTCTTGGCCCCACTCATGCACCAAAAAGCCAACATGTATGCAAATATTTAATTGATGCGGCATGAATCTTATTCATTTTGTGCATAGGTGGGACCTAAGACCTAGTCCATACAGGAACTTTCGGACTTACTGTAGTGTGTTTAAATGACAATTCTTTTGCTAGCGAGTCACTGGAGTTTGATCTCACAGGAGAGACTTGGTGAAGGTCCGGGGCAGGAGGATCCAGTGGGTAGTCACGAAAGTCGAACATCCAAGCAGCGATGCTCAATAGCCAGATCACACGCAGGTCCAGCGATGAATGCACAGCGGCTTGCTGCTTAATCGTGTACTATGGCTTAACCTAACTTCTAGTGATTAATAACCCCCTGATTCACATCATCAGTATGTAGTTAAAGGTTAATCAATCCTTACCATTGTAGTCTTAGGATTTGTGTGTCAAATATTGCTCGTTATTCTTATTCTGACCCAACCGATGTTTTGTCGTCACTCTAGGAGTAGATATGGTACGTGGATCTCATATCCTCCGCAATTCTGTTTAACCACCCTGATATATGTTAAAATTGTAGTTTGATGGAAATGGTACCCTAGACAGACCAACAATATAATCTGTATCATATTTGCATATGTATCCACTCAAGTATTATTTGCACATCGTTTCAGTTGGGTGCAAACTTTTTTAAGGAAATATTTCAGTAAAGTTTGTAATGAATACAGACTCCGATAAATCCATCAATGTATATATACATATACACACATTCCGAGGTAATAATAGTTTTTTTCTTTGGAGTTTTAATCTTCCTACAATGGGGACTAAATTTTTTTGACGCGTCATTTTTCCTCGAAAAGTTTTTTAAACATCAACAGCAAACCCAAGAAGTCAGTTTTCAACTAAAAGTGTCCATAAAAACCCATTGATTACAAATCTGTATGTATGTATATTTTTTCTTTTTTTTTCGGCTGTGATTATAATATGTTAGGATTCATACTTTGGCAATACACTCCTCACGCCTCCAAAGGTGGGGTATATGTTTATTAAACCAAAAGTTGGGTACATATTTATTAGGTAAAAGACCTTGAACTTTTAGACATATCTTCTCTAACCACTCTTCAAACAACTTTTGTGATTAACAGAAACTAAAGTAAATATTCCAAAAAAAAAAAAAAAACAAGTAGTACATAAAAATGTGAAGCTGCATTGCTAGCTTCCACTTTAAAAACCTAACCTTAGGTGGGAAAAAGACTCGCAAAAGATCATATCACTCCAAAAAGCACTATAACTAGCACTATGAACCTTGGTATTGTGTACCCCAAATCTTCCAAAGTTGGAAAAATCTCAACTTCACACTATTTTATAGAACAAAAAACAATTCCTACGATTGGTATATAAATTTAACCGTGCAGTATATCTGATATCTACATAAGCTATCCACACCACATGTAATTAACTCAAACTTTTCTTAGGACGTTTCATAGAAGAATACCATAGTTTCTTCTGACAAATCAGTATTTTTTCCTTGTCGTCACCGTCTTCTGCGTTCTCTGTGCGACATTTCCATCTCATCCCTTCGGCTATCGTAGTGATAGGATGGATGAAGTAGCTCGATTCACGGAAAAACGCATACCCGGTTGGCCGGAGAATACGATCCATCTCCAGCAGAACGTACTTCATATCACACCTGCCCAACCAACAATTATCTGAATAAACATTTTTCATACGCTCCCAACTTTTATTACTCGCAACTGTCCCAAAATCTCTAGAATTAAGTACTTTATACAAGCACAAGCCCTTACGGACACCCCCCATGCACATCAGTTATGCATATTCTTCAGAGTTAACCAAGATAACAACTTCAAGAAAATATCATCAAACCCGAAATGATGACAATTATGTCTTCTTGAGAGCGAATACGCCCTTTCATCTTCCACAAAATCTTAATAAAACATAACAAACAATGGGTTCACAATTTCAAAACCTTGGATGAGAAAGATTTGCATGATTACCTGTGACTTTCAGCAGTGAATAGTCCATCCAGATGGAGAAGATCGTACGTTCGAGGATACGCTGAGAAAGCCTCGCACCTAAGAAGATGACAGAATCAAAAATCATCTTCCAATCAAGAAAAAAGGTTTCACTAAAAAGATGAACCAATTTCAAAATGCAGTGTTTTAACCAATCATGGTATGTCCCTATGAGGCCCCGGTCGAACACCACAGGAAGTGTATTCGAAGCGTAGGAGGAAACAACATTCATAACCCACACGGGATCATCGATAAGAGCAGCAGCGAAACCTCCGTAGAGAGTGTACATATCCATAACATTTCTTATCTCATCAGTTCCTATTGCAGGGAGCAAATTCTTGTAGTGCTTCACCCGTTTCTTCCACGTTTTATCATCAATCTTGAAAGATCCACCACTGCCACCGCGAACATCGCTGACACGCTCAGGAGAACTATGCAACCTTTGGGGCCATTTGGGTAGGGATGCTAAATCAGATTTCTGGTACTTCCTGTAAGGCACAGCAATACAAGGCCTGATTGGAGTGTACCAGGCCGAGTCAGGTTCGGTTTCGTCATTACACTTTGGAGGGTAGTCGTTTTGTGCCTCGAGCTTCTTAGAGCAGTTTTTATGTGATAACTTCCGCCAAACAGCAATGTCACCTTGCTTCTTGTACAACTCGAAGCAAAATGAAGATAGCATGTCTTGCAACTTTTCTAAATCTGATCTCAGCTCTTCAACTGTTGTGTTCCATCCACGCCAATGGTGCTTGTAATTTACGGGAGGGCCGGAAAGCACCCAGAATCCCCCGGTTCGGATAATACGATGCAACTCTAAGAGGTAAATCCCACCTAATAATGATCATTGTTTCAGTGGTTAAATTAGAGAGAGGAACTACGTCCGCAATGACTAAGGGGGCGTTTGCAGACACTATAAAAGAAATGCTCTTTCTGCTTAAAAAGAAAAGGAAAAAAGTAGTTGTGCAGTATTTTGTTTTGCTGCTTCTGCTGAAAAAAAGTTAAAATAAGCTAAAAGTTAGAAGTACCTTTCAAGCTGTTTTTTTGGCTTCTAGTTATTTTTTCAAATTCAACTGCTACTCGCTTTTTCTCTCCAAATACAATCCACTTTCACAACTCAACTTTTCTTTCAATGATTTCAACAACTTCGACTTCTCCAAGAGCAAAAGTTGAAGCAAACACCCCCTTAATTGCATAGAATCCACAAGAAAATGAAATGTCTAGTTTGTGAGTGTAATTACCGAATTTAGTCCAAGGAATAAGGCATCTTGAGCAATGCGCTATGTCAAATGAGTTGGAAGGAAAAGGAAGTCTCTGTGTTGCAATGATACCCAACATTGCCGGGATACCACGTTCCAGAGCAAATTGAACTTGGGCCTCATGATTATCTCTCGGAGCAAGAGAGACTGTTAGAATACCACGACCCAGTAATTCACTACCAAAGCTCGCAACCTAAACAAAGCAAGATTAATTCTCAACAGGATTCTAAAATTATACATACCTCCTTTGTAACTTATTTCCATCTTACAGTTACCTCGTGTTGTTTATTATCGCATATAGTAGTTAAATAATGCTATAATCCACATCCTAATAACCTTTTCCGAATTTATTAATAAAAGGAGAAGTTCGTGTAATTACACATAGTTATAGGGGATGTCAGGGCATTTGATGATAAAATATCGACTCACCCCACATCCAGTATCGATGGCAGTCCGGATAGTCCCATCTCGCATTTCCGGAATTATTGCCTGCATCAAATTAACATATCGACCTACACCATTGGGAAACATAGTGCCGCCACCAGGGAAGAGGAACTTCTCCCCTTCTCTCTTCAACCAATGTTGCTTTGATTTTTCTTTAATAATCGCATCATATGGCACGTTCCTGAGAGGATCCAACAATTTTAAGGTTAAGAAAATAATCATGACTCCTTTATCAAATGACTGCCTCATAAAAAATCTTAAGCTATTATAGAGGGAGACAATTAATTCATTTAAGATCTCTGACATGCCCCTTCACATGCAGGAAGTGTTCCTTTCGGTCGAGCCTTGCACGAGAAACTTAATCTTACAAATGGCGACAACTAAAAGTTTAAATTTTTAAACAGGAGAGGCATTAAGTATTTAGCCGTGATTGCTTATTTTACCTGTACCAACATTCATCCTTGCTCTTTGGCCATCTGATTGGCAACTGATAACCATCAGGAGGGGGAACTAAACACTCCTTCCTTTCGGAAACGGGAGGGCAATGGCGCTCGAGGAAAGCGAGTCGACGAAAACTGTATTTCCTCCATCTCTACACATAATGTCAGTATATAAGTTACTCTGAAATATCATAGACAAGAACCTCAAAAATCATTGGACGAATAAAAAAAAACAGGAAAGAAAATTACGTTTGGGTCTGTGCACGGCGTATAATCTGTTAAATCTGGGCTGCATTCGGGGAATGTTATATTTTTTAACCGGAGAGACAGCGAGGGAGTTTCCTCGTAAGTTTGAACAACAACTCTACTGATCTCTTTACTCATGTCCCAAGTTAGATATCCATGCTTTTCTGAACAAAACATCCCACCAAGATAGAAAGAGAGCCCACATAGCACAACAAATATTGCTATCATGGGGGGGGCCGTGGAACGTGTATCGGGCCGAGGAGTATGTTTTACATCTTTGTTCTTCATGGTGTCAAGATTTCTGTATAATCTGCACGCACCACAAGATTTGTTGAATATTACAAGTTCTTTTGTTTTAATAGAAATTTTCACCAAAGTGTCACGGATTACTGGATGTAAAAGTAAACAATTGTAGAATCAAAAAGACACGCACACACAAAGGAGCTCAAGGTCAAGGTGACACTTATTCACTCTTAACACTCTTAATTTATGGTCCTACACACTTGAGGAAAATCGTAGGATCCCGTTCAAGGTTGAAGATATCATATATACCCTGATTCAATGTGGCTCCGTTCGCGCGCGCGCACACACACGCACATACACAGAGAGAGAGAGAGAGAGAGAGTAGAAGAAGAAGAAGAAGAAGAAGCAAGCTAAACCGGGAGCTCTAACAACGAGTACAAAATTGTTTTAACTGAGTGATGAGAAAGAGAAAAATAATTCAATAAAATGTGGGGCAAATGACCAAACAATTGCTATCCATTTTGACTAAATTCCAACTCGCCAGAACTATGCGAGCATCTCAAGAAATTCAAGAACTTAAGAAGAGCAACACTAGAACCCTTCATAAAAGACTTGATATCTGTGAAACAAATTTAACAAAACAGACCAAATTCAACAGAAAATTGCAAACAGCAATCACCAGAGCTGACGGAGGATTTAATTTCTTGAAGCAGATAAATCACAAATACTGGCCGATCAGATAGTTGTTAAACTCGCGTTCACAGTGAAATAAATAAATAAGTAACATGGGACTTGTGCAATCCAGTAGTCAAGACAAGCAATTATGAACAGACTTTAAGACCCATCAAAGAAGAAACTAGAAAAATCAGATAGCAACAGAGATACACTACCTTAATAAATTCAAACCATAAATGGTCCCAATGCTTTATGAATCTCAGCCGTCTTAATGGGCCCTCTTCACCAGTAAGTCAGCAGCAAGACGATGACAGAAGAAAAATGAAACCAATTCAGTCAATCTCAGCAATAGGCTATAACTGTACCATGAAAAAAAGCAATCAAAAGTGGGATAAGGGATAAATGCAGTAAAGATAATTAGATATTGATATAAATGCATAATAAAATCAGGAAAAGTGGAAGGGAATTGAAATCATCCCCTTTCTTCATTACATCCCTTACATACAAAGAAAGATAGCTATTAAATTCAGTGTTGACCTCCAACAAAATTCTCTCAAGCAGAACAAAATAAACATAAAGGGACCAAAAAAACAAAAAAAAAAAAAACACGCTCATCAAAGTAATGCGTAAAAAAATCCCAGGAAGTCCAAGAAAATTTTGGTTCAGCTTGTGTGTGTGAGAATCGGGACGTGGGATTTCATGTGAGAATTGCCAAAATTCAACCTTTATGTTAAACTATAATCACCTCGTCCAAAATAAAAACAGCCCTTTTAGAATGCTGGCCAATAGTTTCAAGGAAAAAAAAGGAAAGAAACACAAAAAGGGATGCCCACTTTGGCATTTTGACAAAGAGCAGGGGAAAAAGAGAACAATGTGATCGTCAAAGCACAGTGCAAACGCGTGGTGTAAGCTCTCTCACACACACGCGCGCGCGCGCAGAAAGAAAAAGACTAAATGCATCATGAGATCATTCGACACTCGACCCCGGGTAAAGATCAGAAAAGTAAGTACCCTGTGCTAGAACGCGTGTATCTCTTGATCATACATACACTATGGATACAAGTATACAACCAATGCTAAAAACCAAAGGCGAAGATTCAACGGTCCCTTTGATCACCTTGAATACCCAAATTAGAAGCTCATTCAAAATATAAAGATTGCCAATTGTTTGATCCCATTTTGGTGTTTACGGTGACACTGTTTAATTTACTATATGTTGGTGGATCCCAACGCTTTGACGAAAGCTTGTAAGTCACGTTGAGTCTGCCGACCTATTATTTTAATTTTGAAAAAAAATTTGACCCAAAATGGAAGAGGAAAAGAAAAAGAAAAAGAAAAAATCTTCATGTTGAAATGCCTAAATATATATCTATATGTACATGTATACGTTCTATCCATACAGAGGGATAGAGAGAGGGAGAAATGAGAGAATAAAAAGAAAGGGACCCCTGTAAAAAAGGATGAGGAGAAAATACAGATGGTACAGGTAATTTTTATTTATTATTTCTACTTTTATGAATATCCATAATAGAGAAATATATCAATGGCTGTTCTCTATGTTGTATGGGGTGTGCTTTGCTGGTTTAGCTGTCTTGTTTCTGGTTCACTTTCTTCTTTTAAGTTGCCCAAAACTCTCTCTCTCTCTCTCTCTCTTCGTGGGGGTGAATTTTCTTGTCATTAATGCTATTCTTGTCAATTCTTGAAATTATTTTACTGGTGTTGCCCGAAATAACTATTAGTTTGTTACTACTATCAATTTCATCCAATTAAATACATAAATAAAAAGAAATTGAAAGGTAATTTTTTGTTATTAATCTCCTTTTGTGTTTTGAGTGGTACTATACTACATTAAAGTTTAAACTTTTATGCCATCATATATAATCGGTATAATAATCAAACAAAGATTTTTCTTCAATCCAAAAAAAAAAAAAAGAATTTCTAATTTCCCATTTGCAATGTAAGTTAGACTCAACTCCTCAAACTCAATTAAAGACAAACTTAATCTTAAGTGGGAAGACATATCACAGTCAACCTATCTAGTCTTCTCATAGAATTACACGCCAAAAATTGTTCGGTTTGTCTCGCCATTTTCACCATCTTGTCCTTGGAATCTGGTACAGGCCGCGGGTTGCGTTTTTGTCAAGTTTGGATTAATCGGGTCGGATACCTGGCATAATTATCCGAATGGAATTCGAAAATTTTCAAGTGCCTGAAACCCGATTTTTTTTGTCTCCTCGTGAATATTTTTATTTTGATATAATAAATCTTTTTCACACTTAATATATACAGTAAATTAAATCTAGGCTTAGTGTTCTTGTGGGCTCTCAAATATGCAGAAATAGAATGATTTTTCTTTTTCTTAAAAACATCCCACTAACCATAATCATAGCCATGGAAAGATGGAAAGTAAAGCTCATATTAAAATAAAGGAAAAAGGGTTCTTTTTGGGTTGAATTCTTGTGGAAATTGGTTAGATCTGCAAGTTTTTTCTTGCTGTTTTGATACGAACTGGGAGTTGAGGATTTGGGGAAGTCTAGTTGGTTTTTGGGGAACCCATGAAAATATCTCTCTTTTGGGTACAAAAGCTCTTGGCTTTTTGCACTAACATAGCAGATCGAATGCTTTTGCAATTTGCACTTAGTGATCCAATTTTTTCTTGGCTGTAAATCTTTTGTATAATAAGTTGTTTTATGCATAAAATCTGTAATACTTGAGTTCAAGATATTTCTTCAATTGGGCATTCAACTGTTTAGCCCACATCTTAGTGGTCTCATTTCTGTTGCCTCAAGTCGTTTTCTTGTTGTTTTGTTTTCGTTTTGGCTTTAATTTCTTCATGGGTCTTGAGCTTTTGTTACCTACGAGTCGTTGCGTAGATATGGTGATGAATATTTATAGCTTATTTTTCAGCCTTATTGTCACCTTAAGTCTTTTAAATTTTCGATCTTGTATGCTATAGCTGAGTTTAAGTGATTTTGTGCCTTAGAGAGGTTTCAGATGTCATGATGCTTTTTCTTCATCACTAGCTTTTGTCTTTAACAATTTGATCTTGGTACAAATTGGCCCTCATGTCCGCCCCACTTTGAAATGTCATGTGAGTGTACCACAGTACCACATTTAGTCGGATCAGGTACCCAAATTGGGGTTTGGGTTATTAATTTTGTTGAATCTAATCGGGTTGGGTATCGGGTAACCCGGCCTGAATGCTGAAGTTACGCCATTTTTTCATTGAAATCTGGCACATTGAAGTTGTGAAGTTGTGTTGCATCATTTCAAAAGGAGAAAAAAAATTGCCTTCCATAATCCCTCATCTTCTCCAACCATTGTCAAACCTTTATTGCTTCCTGTAAGTATAACAAGTGTTTTTCTTCTTATTTTTGATTTTTTTTTTTTTGTCAATTTTTTGACATGTTTATGAATTTTTGATCTCTCTTTCTCTTTTTTTTTGATTTTTTTTTTTTATCTGTTTTAAAACCCATAACTTCATCTTCACGTGGATCAAATTTTAGTAGAAAATCAAAATAGTACCTCCAATGGAGGTTTGGTTCAAACCCCTTGTGCAATAGTTGTCTAAATTCAAGAAACGTGATATTGTATGTGGAGACTATGTTGAAGGAAACCTACAATGGACCAATTGTACTACAAGTACACGAACCCTAGATGTGGTGCATTCATCCGTTGGTATATTCCTCACTCTACCATTTGGCAATCAAGTGGGATTTTTGGTACTCCTCTATATCATAATGGATAGAGCTATTTCGGACGAACTGACATTGATGAAGCAAACTCCAACGAGGTGGGCTCTTGCATAAGTGGCGGGCTCAAATTCCACATCACAATGTTGATCCCACATAAGGAAAATATATTCATATTTCTTGGGTTTTTTATGTCATCTTATTCACCCTACTAGTGATGGTAGTTTTTAGAGGGTGAAAAATGTATTTATCAAGTAGATATTTTGTAGAAATTAGTTTCTGTTAATGTGGATAAATATTTAACTATATTTACATAATTGTGAAGCGAAATTGCAGAATTTTTACATACAATTTAAGTATGTGGATGATTGTTTATGTTGAACTGAAACTTGCAGTATAAAGTTCATAGCGTGCAAAATGTGTAAGAAAATATATAGTATTTTATAATGAAGTTTTAGAATCTTATGCTTTTGTTTGTTTTGTGTTCGTTTGTTAGGGGTTTACAATGTGCAGGCTACCATTTTGGATTCCTAAAGAATAAAGATTGAGCATTGATGTTTTTGATCAAATGGACATTGATTTTTCATCAAATCAAGTTCGAGCTTCAAAAAATTAGGCTCATTGAACTTGAGTTCGAACTCGAGCCTAATATATATATTTCGAGCTCAAACTCAAACTCAAAAATTTTGTTCAAAGCTCGGCTCGACTCAGACTCAACTCGTTTGCACCCTAATAAAGTTATCTTCCTACTTGGTAACCAACTTTCTAGTAATGGATTGGGCCCGTAAGAAGAGCTACTGGAGTGGGACCCCGTCAATGCTAAGAGGGAGTGACCTATATGTCCGAAGTGTTGAAGACATAACCAATATGTGTGTTTACAGAGGGTATGGATAGCCTAAGAAGGCCCCATACCATACCATATGTTGTAGTACCGGGGGTTCGGCTGGCCTAAATGGGGCCCATACGGTACGACTGTACAGAGGCATGCGCGGGTTGGGTGGGGAAAAAGGTCATGGTTCCCCATCCCACTATATAAATACGGATTTTTTTTTATATACTAGGTATTTGCACTCTGCGATCTAAATTTAATCAAGTATTATGTATTAAATTTTTTATAAAATATATAAAATAAGTAGTTGAATCTGAACCACAGTATAAATGAATGAAGCTCATACACCCTGTCCATATAAATACCTTCCTCCTTGGTAGGCGATGATCTGATAATTTTGCATTCTCACACTCTTCCCCACCACTGAAGGCCCTCTAACATGTGTACTTTCCACACCATTGAAGGCTTCTAACATCTCAAATTGTTTCTTCAGCATACAAAAAACAGCATTCTTGTCAAATCATAATCTTCTTATAACTGGTGAAAATCAGAGACTTAAACACATCATCCCCATTGTCATTTCCATTCTTTTTCGTGCTCAGAAGTCACAATGTCTAGCATATAATGAATAAGAATCAAACCAAAAAAATCATTCTCAAGAACTAGGAAAAGCAAAATGAAGCCCAAGCAAAGTGATCCAAGTTAGGGAAAATAGGGACATTCCTTCAACTTCTTCTCCATGGGATTCCCATTAGTATACGAGACAACACTTTTACAAGTTAACTGTACATATACGGTCCTCGGTAAACAGGTGAGCTCTATCTACAATGGAACAAATGGTCCTCTTGCTAACAAAGCTATTTATACTGGTACAAAATGTTACATTATTTCGTTCTTGGGAGGCGCGGATTCTCATACTCGTAAATAGCACTACTGGAAAATTGAGTGCCTCCTATTGTAAAAGAAATATGTGTCTACCGAGATGCCAAGCCTTTTTACATATTGAATGGTGACCCAACTCATGAAGGAAAAATACACTGCAAAGAAACAAGCTCGCTTTAATAAAATCATACTTGGATATGGAGTGGACATCCAAGATACAAAGAGCCGACGGATAATGGATATCAGTGGCCTTAGAAGTCCAAACAAGGTAATGGATAATAAGGAAGTTGTAAAGCCAGTTATAAGTCCAACTATTACGTCCCACCTCCACCGCTTCACTGATTGCCAGCTGAAAAACGAGGACTTCAATATGCTTGTAAACCTGACACGACAAAATGCACCTTACAGAGACCAGAAAAATGGCAAAGAAAAAATTTGCAACCCACAGCCAACACTGACTCGAAGACACAGATTCACATATTATAATAAACTATCCGTAAAATTGCTTAGACCAATGTAGAAGGCAGAAAACTATTATATGATAAACCCAAAATTACATACATACACTGGGAGGTCTGCTAGATTTTGTCCAGGCTATTATCATATTATGGCCAAAATTATCCTTAATGACTTCAGCCAAGTCGATCTTAGAACTAATCAATAACTTCCACACTCTACATCTTCTAAATTTCACAATTGAATCAGCTATCTAAATAGAGTTGAATCAGTTTCCTTGAATGACTTTGACAACCATAACAATAGTATTTCATTCTCAAAATTGACCAGTGTGGTTGTAAAGTATCAGAAGCTAATTGCCATGTTGCATCTACACTCTGAAAGATCAAAGTAGCATATTCTGAAATCCTGCATTTCTATTTATTGCATTGCATTTGTCATTTTCACATTAATTTATACTACTTGGAAGAATCATGCTCCCGCCTTTTCATTCTGAGTAATTACTGCTTATTAAATGGAAAAGATAAAAATAAAAACTCCAAAGGCCAAAAAGGCAACAAAATCTCAGAGATATAGAGACACGAATGGTTACAAGAATTTTTTGTTTTTCAACCAGACCAGGAGATTTTCAAGTGCAAGTATGAGTTCCCTATACATTCAATACATATACATATATATATGTGTGTGTGTGTGTGTGTAATATAAAAACCATATCTAACACCGAAAAACCAGTACAGAGGAAGCTAGCTTCAAAAATATTACTGAGCACAATGAAAAGGAAAATAAAAACATGGCTCATACTTACAGGATAGTGTATCTTTTAAGCATCTCAACAGTAGGAAGGATCCTCAGCTTGGCAATTAAACAAACCTTCATGATTTATGTTCACTTTAGAAATGCCCAGTGTGTACCAGCACTCGTATGTCTCATTTACCTGACAAGCAAGCACAACAAAGTGTGTTGCACATATCAAACACATAGAGTTGCTAATTTACAATGAATTAAGGGATTAATGTCACGGGACTCCCCCGTGTTAGTGCCAATTAAATCAAAAAACCCTGTGAAATAAAAATTAGAATAAAAGACCCTGTGAAATGTAAAATTTATCAAAAAAGACCCTCCTCCAACGGTTTAAGTCACATGCGTGGTTTTTGCATGTAGGATCATGTTTTAGGCATACAAAATTACTCTTTTAACCTTTTGAAATTGAACCTTGTATTTTTAAAAATTAACAGGGTGAACCCTCTATTTTTAAAAATTAGTAAGGAGAACCCTCTATTTTTAAAAATTAGCAAGGATGAACCCTATGTTTTTAAAAATTAGTAAGATGAATCCTTTATATTGTATCTATTTGTAACGCGTCTTGTAAATCGACAGTAAATAATTAGGAAATTTTGAAGGTTCAGAATTTTGTTTCCAAATTGATTTTCCGCTCTTTTATTTTCTATAGGAAGATTTTGGTAGGAAATGAGAGAAAATGTGATGTTATTCTTCAAATTTTAATGAGGGGATAAAATTGGCACTTCATGCTAAAATTTTCAGAAAATGGCTCGAAGGGGCGGTGTACTAACTTTAAAAAACATGAGGGTTTTGAGATAAATTTTTATAACACATGGGGTTTTTATGCTAATTAGGCTTAACACAAGGGCTTTGTATAAATTTAACTCATGAATTAATGACAGATGTGAGATGTCTTCTGAGGTGAGCCAGATGAAGGATGCAAACTCCTAAAGCTAAAGATCCAGCAAGTTAGATGATGTCATCATACCAAAGGCTGACTTTCCAATACCCACCTTGAATTTATCTTTCGTCAACCATGCAGTACCAAAATTGGGTCTACAGTTGTATGGAAGGGCTTCATTTGGGGCCTCAGCGAATGCAGACCTTGCTTGGCCCGAATGATCTATGTATTCAACCTGTGAGTTGAAATAAAATTATATCTGCAATGCGAAAGCTATAGCGAGGTACAGGGAAACAAATGACCAAAAACACCAGAAATTTTCAATCTGCATTCACTTGTATCCATAGACCCAGCACAAAAACAAGAGTTTGCAACTAATGTGTGTATTTATAAAACATAAAGTCCAACTGGCAAGCGCCAAGTCAAAGAGGAAAAACATTATTGAGAAATAAAACTTTTTGTACCCCAGAATACACAATAAACTGAGAACATCAGCATTTAAACAGAACAAGAGGATAGAAAAGTGTCTCATGTCACTGAATTTGGGGCCAACAAGAAAGCGAATTTGGGGCCAAACAAGAAAGCCATTCCTCCAAATCACTAGCGTTAACAATTTTCCTAGTGGAAAAAACCCAGTCCAAAGCATTGAAATTCCTATAATATTTGTGTCGAACATGAGCTAAAAGAAGTCATCCCATTCATTGAAAGGCCATTTGAGGATGTAAAATTCAAAGAAAAGACACCTGTTTCCATGCAAATGTTGCCATGCAGATCAGTGGAGGATGTTGTAATGTGAACAGAATAGTTTCCAATATTTCAGCGACATGTTAAAGCCATACAGATTGTGAGACATGACTACTCATAGGCATATCATTTTTAATCAGATTTAGTTGTAATTTTGAAGCTCGCTCAGGAATGTAATACTGAAAAATTATCTGCCTCAAATGGTACCCAAATCTTAACAGCTAAAGTTGAGATATGTGTAGTATTGAAAAATTATCTGCATCAAATGGTGTCCAAATCTCTCTGATTTAAGTAGAGGATCCAGTCAAGAATGCATGTTACTGCAGCAAGAGACAGACGTCTCCGTTGAGATGTTAATTCTGTGGTCTAACAAAAGAGGTTACATACTTACATTCACTTATTACCTAGGCTGATACTGCACAATACTTTGGAATTTGAAAATAACCATAGAGGTCAAACTGACTGGTCAGACAAAGATTAGCAAGGACATAGTACCAAAGATGTTAAACGACAGGAGTTCTTAAACTTCAAACGTAAACTAGCTTCGAGCAATCCCTTCAATTTCTTCCATATTTCACTAAAGATAAACATTTTGGAGGAAATACAAGCCAAAATTACCTTACAGGGAAACATCTTGGAGCAGTATAAATTTCCAAAATTCAAATTGAGTTTTCTAAACACAAACGTAAAATGACTAAATGTTATAAACACCATATAACTCAACTCATTCACATTTATTAATGTCTGAGAGGAACTCATCAAACATTTTTAAAGGAAACATTGCTGTATTGTGAAAGAAGTGAAAATTTCACCTTAAATACAGAAGCCCAGTAGTAGTCATAATGGCATCGATACTTTTTCCGTTCGAATGGGTAAAAGACATGCTTAGCTTTGTAATTTAGCAGCCCTAACTCACAGACCTTAGATGATCCTCAGATCAACACCTGCAAGGACATGAATCAATGGTATTAGACAGGCTTGTACAATAAGTTCCTGATGGATTGAGATGACTTGTGCTTGTGTTTATAGATAAAGTATGAACACACCCAAAAACAAAAATGTAAAAAGAAGTAAGGCACATATACAGCATCAACCATCGAAATAGTTTGCTCCATTTCTGACCAAATGTTATGTAGTAAAATACCCGACCAAACAAAATAACGAATACTCAAGTATTTGACGAAGCTAACTTCAAGATGGAGATTCAGAACACGAGTGGCGCATCTCACTTTTGCAGGAAAAAGTATATATCAAAATAATCAAGTAACTAAAACAGAGATAATCATCTGAGCATGCACAAGGATTTTAGATAATTTAATAATGACCATAAACAGAAAACAACAATCATCAGTGGTGTCATTTCTAAAGCACTCTAACAATACAATCGTGCTATCACAGGTTTTAAATGCAATAAGACAATAGCCATAAAAAGAGCACAGAAGTTCCTTATAATATAGTCAAAAAGGTACCAAAAAGAAATAATGCATGGCGAATGCATAATATCTGAGTTCTTCCCTATTCTATAGGAGGGTATCACACTATCACGTACTTACAAGCATGCTTTAGTCAGAGGTCTTAATTTGAAATTTCCACATTAAATTTGATGCGAGGAAGTCAAACAAATACAGGTCAAGTATGCAGCAATTTATATGATTTATGGTCTTTCCAAGTCTGTTCACCAACAGATTATAACAAATCCCAGAGCTTGAAGGAAGTTTAAATGAGATCATACTTATTAAACCACTTCTGCATTACTCGGTGCACTGAAATCTTCATTCCTATCTAGTTAAATCCTTCTAACCAAGCGCATTATATACAGATTCAGTTCTCATTTTCATTCACAATGACTTGATAACAACCATGGCTTGATATTCTCCTCTATAACAGCGCGAAAAGAAGGCCTCAACCGAAAGTACAAATCGGTCAAAAAGACAAAAAGGGGAACAGAAAATGTAATTCCAAATCTTCCCAACAAATATCTCCTATCAAATGCAAACTAAAAGGGAGCCATTTATCACTTTGAAGCTAAACACATACAGGAATCCAAATTCTTCTCATTTTTTCAACAAATTATCAGGAAACAATCAGAAGATGCAATCTACTCAATTTCGTCTAAGCCTAACATTCATAATTACAAAATCCAGACAAAAAACACTAACAAACACCAATCCGTAACAAAAAAGAAGTGGAGTATAAACGGAAAAATAAATACTTACTACTAGAAACTATTGTACACCGGGAGTGAACAGAAATCGGGCTCCAGATCGACAAATTCCCGATCAAAACAGCTAGATACAGCACCGAAAACGAAAGCAAAAGCACGATAAGGAGAGAGAAAGCGATGGCGAAAAGGGAACGAAAAAATACGCGACGGAGACTAGTCCTCTCGTTCTTCTCTTTCCTCCGCTCTCCCTCGCTGATCTCCGGCGAATCCATGGGGATTTGTTTCCGTCTGAAGGATATTAGGGCAATAGTTCCGCCGAGTCCCCGTCACCGGAGATTTCATCCGGTGATCGGAGTTTTCATGTGGACTGTAGAAAATGTTAGATGTTTAATCTTTTTTCCGTTATTTAATTTCGTGCGTGTGTGTGTAAGCGCGCGTCAGTGTGCCACAAAAAAGTGCTTATTTAAGCCACAAGTGGGAAAATCAAAAATGAAAACATCTTTGTAAAAGGTGCGTCGGGATTGCTTTATTTTTTTTGAGTAATTGAAGTTATTGAAAATGTTCAAAAAGAATTGAAGTAATAAAAATTGATAGTGTTTAAAAATAAAAATAAAAATTAATTAAAAATTAATAATAAAAATGTAGAGTATTTGAAAATAAAAGTAAAAAATAGTTAAAAATTAGTAGATAACAGTTCAAAAAATTTAATTTATTTACAAAATTATCGATAAGTACTTTGAAATGGATAGCAGTAACTTCCTCCTAACTTCTCAATTTTTATTTTTTTTAATTTAATTTAACCAAAGATTATGTAACCAAACACTCAAAATAATTTTTTTTTAAAATAAAAAGCTGCAAAGTGATTTTTAAAAGTAAATTGCAAACACCCCCATAAGCTAGACTTCCACATGCGATTTGATTTTTGAATTTCGAAAATTTTTTATTTTTGTGAATATTAAATAGAGAACATACTCAAATCTTGCGTTATATATGTTACCAAATTAAATAAAGATGCCGCTTTTGAAATTTTTTTTTTTTGTCTTTTTAAATTTTGCAGCTTTTTAAATCTCATCATATATTGTTTTTTCTTTTTTTTTTTTTTTTTTTAAATTCTATTGAGAAGCCAAAATTCAAGTTAACTTAAGACGAGTGTGAACATGCTTTTGACAGTGATTCTTCATTCTTGAGATTATTTATTTTCATTTTTGTGGAGACCCGGGATTTGTTTGGATAGGATTAAAAAAATGTATTCCTTAAACTATATTTTTTATAATAATTTTTTTTTTAATTTTACATTCGAGTGCAGTAATTAAAAATACTTTAAAAAGCATTTTTTTATTTAAAATAATAATTAGATGTACTTTAAAATATACTTTAATTTCAAAACATTTTTAGTAGCGTCCAAAGAACGTTAATTTTGATTTTTTTATTTTTTCTAACTTCTATTCTTTTGAAAAAAAACACAACCAAACACATTTTTTTTAATTGAAATATTATTATTATTTTTAAAAATAAATACCTCTCTTCTAAAGAAGTCCATTCCAAAAAACTCTTAATTTGGATGTGAAATTTAGTAGAGTGTAAAAATGATTTAACTTTATCAGATTTTCATCTTGAGAAAAATAAATATAACCATTTAGCATTTTCTGTGTATCTTCCTCAAGAAAATTCATCATCAAACATAGTATGACAAAGTGCAGTAACTACACTTATTTAATTTTGCCTTTATAATAATGGAACTAGGTACGGCACAGGACATAAGACTACTCAACTTTTCTGGGGAAAAAAAAAAATCAACAAAACAGAATTCAAGAAAATAGCTTCGGGAATTTTGTTTTTCAAAAAAAAAGTTCTTAATCAGATTTGAATCCAGTTTGGGATTCTAGTCTTGCAGCAAAACTACAACATTTTGGACTAAATTCAAAGCAATTACTGAACAATAGTATAAATCTTTTTAACAAGCTTTGGCCTTAGCACTGTGATTGTAGAAGACACAATTGCAGTCGCACATTATATGTTACTACAAGGAAATAGTTAGACAGTGCAACCATGGCATGCCTTTGCTCGAACTGAGTCCCCCTCACAGCAAACTAGGATCTTGAATTCTTGAACATAACGCATTAATCGAATTTTGCCCCGATGCTCCGGCCACAAACGCATGCGATCTGCAAGCCTCTTACAACAAATGAAAGGTCGGAACTATTTTCCCTCAACAGACCTATCTATTCAAGCTGATAATCGAATGACTCATGTGTCTCTTCACCTGAAAATATATCAACAATCGAACACGACAGTAAGGATTTTCCAGAATATAGCAGCATTTCAGAGAGCAATAGCAACAAATGAGATAGAGATCATCTTTTATAGTCTATTTTTCTCTTCGGAACAACAACTAGTTGCATAATCAAAGATGGGATTAGACTTTGGCAGGGAGACGTGACAATGTCGTGCGATAAATATTCGGGTACCACAGGTCGACATGAAAATCAAAGCAAGAAAACAAGTCCCTGGACTGCGTATAAGAGCCATCACAATTGAAATAGCTATCCAAATAGAGTTGAATCAGATGAAATGAATGAATGTGACCTACATATCAATAGTACTTCATGCTCAACACTGAAAAATAAAAATGTTACTTAAAATGGTTTGATTTTTAGATTGAAGTTAATTTAAATACTTTTTTAGTCTGGTCAATGCTCGAGGCCCATACTTCTGCCTTGAGCCTAATTTTTTTAGGCTCACCAACATTGAGCTTGAAAATTTGGAAAAGCTTGACTATTTTGCACCCCTACCACAATGAGGGCCTAGTGTGTATAAAAAAATAAATAAATAAGAACTGCAAAAGATAGTTTACCTGCAACAACTTTTAACAACTAATATATCTCATCATCAGGAATTTCTGGCGTCAAAAACTTTCTAGGATCTTTGCTGATCTCCTCATAATTGAATGTGGAGGCCTTAACCCTTTCAGGAACAGGGACAAGTGGAATAATGCTATCTCTGTCAATGACCCCATCAATTATGCCATATTCAACCGCTTCAATAGGGGACATGTACCGATCTCTGTCAATATCTTTCTCTACTTGTTCAACTGACCGACCTGTGAAATCAGAAATAATTCTCGTGACATTCTTCTTGTTATGCATGACTTCCCGTGCTTGAATCTCCACATCTATGGCTTGCCCACTAGCACCCCCCAACGGTTGGTGAATCATGATTCGTGTATTAGGCATTGCAAAGCGCTTGCCTTTAGTGCCACCGCCAAGAATGATGGAAGCTGTTGATGCTGAAATGCCTAGTGCCACTGTCGAAACATCAGCCCTCACCAGACGTACGACATCAAAGATCGCCATTGTAGCACTAATGTTATGGTAAAGATTAGTATATGCAAGTCAAAACGAAAATGGTGAATTCACGAAAGACAATGTCAAGAAATAATCAGTAAAGTTAAAGGGGAGACCAGGTTATGCTGTATTAATAATGAAGCAGATCATGATACATAATGTAAAACAAAATTTGGTTACAAAGAAGCCTTAAATATGGAAGTCCCCTAAACTCATCTGTTAACTACGCTTATGCCCCGGTTCCTCCACATCGAAAATTAGAATCTAATACAGTTCACAAAACTAGCAGATAAATTAAAAACAAAAACTACACCATATTTATTAAAAATGCAAAAATTTAACCAGATTAAGGCTTTGATATTTCCTTTTTCTATATCAAATTATCCCATTTGAATTACAGCTGAGACATGAGTATCATTCGTTGATATCCTCCACATTATCCAGGTGTAGTTTTAAAGTGGGAAAAAAGGGGTGATAAATAAAGAAAAACCTAGAGACGAAATTGTTGGGAAAGTGCGTCAGAATAGTTGGAGCTTGACTTGGGAACGGCTAAGCAAATTCTTGAAATGAAAATCTCCTGGGATAGAACCACCAAGAATCTTTGGCTATCTCAAGAAAAGAACATTAAAAAGGTTCTTGAGAGATTCAACATGAGCAAGTCAAACGTTGTTAGCACTCCACTTGTTGGTCACCTTGAACTCAATGCTGCAGACATTGTTGGTGATGTGTATTCCAGAAAATCCACATGTAGAATTTCAGATCTCTGATGAGGTTTTGCAAGGGGAGCTGTTTCTTAGTAATCAAAACTTCTAAAATGCATGGCATTTTCCACAATTAAAGCAAAGTACATTGCCATGACTAAAGCATGCAAAGGGGTATTGCGGTTACAAAGTTTAGACTTGGTGCAGGAAAGGTACGTTCGCCATTGTGACAAACAAAGTGCAATTCATTTGTGTAAAAATTCATCACTGGATCTCAGCTGTACTCGATGAAAAATGGTTTCTGTCAAGGTTCACAGCCCCATGTGGGAACAAACCATTTAATGCTTTCTAATTTTCCGGAAAAAAAAATTAAACGTTATTATGGGTTATGAAGCAAGGAGACAATTGTCGCATAACCCATAATAACATTAATGTTATTTTTTTAATTGAAAAGCATTAAATGGGTTGTCCCCACATGGAGTTATAACACACAACAGAAACCATTCTGTAATCACGAGTGAAGAATCCTAGTCATGGAAAACAAAATAGATAATGTGTACAACTATCTCACTATACTTATCAGAATCTTGAACATTCAGCATCATAGAGGGCATCCTTTAGCCACACTATATCTCAGAGCCAAACGAGATGCTAAGGCACTATGTTGATGAAACCTAGCACAACTAGCGAACCTGAGGCCCTAACACTCTCAAGTCTTGGGTTTGATTCCCCACCAATGCATGTGTGAGTTTTATTCCTTCCTGAGTGGTAGTTTTCTTCTACTTTAATAGTATAGTTTGTTTGTTTATTGATGATTGAATTGTTTGATTCGTAAATGATATTGTTTGGTATACAAGGTAATAGTTTGATTTGTAACATGTGAGTTATTGATATAACTGAATGAGATGTACTCTCGAAAAAACAATGCTCAGGCAACAAAACTAAGGTATCCAGATTATACATACCAATAGATAAAACCTAGTTCTCCCAATTAGCTTCTGGGATAGTTTAGCAGGTAAAACACGCCCCCACAAAATTATACAACAAAATGATACTCTGGATGCAGATATTTACCAAATTACAGCACATATCAATCATTGTAAAGAAAATTTGCGGCTCATAACCCAAAAACAGTCAAATAAAATTAAAGCCCCCAATTACATTGAATCAATTCATATGTAACATAAGCACACACCTGAGTGAGCCTCCGGGGGAGTTGATAAAGAGTCGAATGTCCTTAGTGGAATCCTTCGCATCCAACAAAAGCAGCTGACTGATAATGGCGTCGGCGACAAAATCGTCAATGTTGCTCCCCAAGAACACAATCCTCTCCTTGAGCAGCAATCCCATGGCGTCGGCCTCCGCGCCGCGCATGGCGGTGGCTGGAGTCTGCGGCGCAGTGGCGGAGAGGTGGCGCAGGAGGGATTCCTGAGATGGGGCCGCCGAGGTGAGAGCTTGGCGGTGGAAGGAAGTAAGCGAGCATTTAATGGGTGAAGTCAGGGTTTTGGGAGTTTGGAGGAAGATGGCGGCTGAAGGCGGAGCTTGGTGGAGGGAGGGGCGGCGGAAGACCGGGAGAGAGTGGTGGGTCAGCGCCGTGGAGAGGGTCAGGGAGTCCATTGCAAGTGGACTGAGAACTCTGTGTGTGTGTGTGTGAGAGAGAGAGAGAGAGAGAGACAGAGAGAGACAGAGGATGAGGAGAGACTTGAGAGACGGATAAAATGTTTGGGACTTGGATTTGTTTTTAGAAATCGAGAGTCCAATATGAATTGGGCTCACTTAATACATGAAAGCCCATTTTAGCCCAATATACTTATTATTTCGGCGTAAAAACCTTGATTTCCTAATTTATGTCAATTTAAAGTAGTTAATCTAATCAATTAAAGGGGTGTTTGCAAACACTTTTAAACTAGTTAATTAACCCATGGTTGCTCGGATGAATTTTTTTTATCATAATAATAATAATTTGTGACACGAGTGGGTATCGATTTCATTCTATTATAAGTAATAAAATAGAACAAAAATATATATGTAACAAAATTGTTAAAAACAAAGCTTTAATTCAAAAGGTGTGTTTATGGACGTTAAAGTAAATATAAAAGAATATAAATTATGAAAATAATAAGTCACAACTTCGTTTTAACAAAGTGTTCCAATACAATTATGATAATATATACTCTTTGTAGTTTTAAATCACAATTTGAGAATAGATTTTTTAGGAATATTTTTTAGCATACAAAACACTAACGGCATGTGTAATAAAGCACGAGGAATGACTTTTATATCATAAATATTATTATTTTTTAAATAATTTACATATTATTAAATAAAAATACAATGGTGTCATTGAAAAGATATTGTTATGTATTAACTTTTAATAATAGGGATACCCCCTCTCTAGGGATATATTACCAACTTCATATTTAAACTTTAATAATAGATACGACAACAATAATAACAATTATCTATTGAAGGTACAACAATCGAGAATTTCATTAAACAACTATTCCTTAAAAGGAATTGAATAACTTTAATTTTTTTCCACAAACTATGAAGACTTGCTTTTTATTTAATTTCGTGTATAGGAAATAAAAATTGAACAAAGAATTTTTTTAAATACATAAATAAAGAGTATATAAGATGACAACTATGTGAGGAGAATGAATATAATTTAGAAAAAAAAAACCAAAAATGATAATTATAATTTTAAAAATAAGAACACACACAATATTTTGTTCAAAGAAGCCAAAAAGTCACAAATCGAATGTATAGAAATTTAGAATTTTTCAACTTGTTGTGTCTTAAAAAATAAAGAGGGGATAGTTCATAAGGAATTAAAAAATATATAAATGGGGGGAAAAGGATTCAAAATATTTATGTAAATGTGGCATGGTCTAAAAATTGTTGAGTCATAAATTATAATGCAGAGTAAAAGAAAAAACCAACAGGAAAAAAAATAATGGATTTATTTTGCTAAATATAAAATTACAAACACTTTCAAGAAATTGAGGACCTTATAAAGTTTCTTGTCATTTTTTTTTCCTCACATGCTATTTTATTTGTATCTCATTTGACAATTTATAAGGTTCTTCTGATGAGATAAAAGAGCGTAACGCATTGATTGATAGATTTATAATTTAACTGAAGAGTAACTTATGAGTGATAAAAATAAATTAATTAGTCAAAAATATTAATTAATCAAATTAAATACAAAAGCAACCTAATCATATACCACTACAAAAATTATTAGCACCTCCTATTGCATATTTAGATATGAAACCAAAATAGAATTTTTTTTTTATGGAAGAAATCTATATGGGAAATTTCTATGCACAAATTAAATCAAACAAAAAACATAATAGAAAGAAAAATTTTGTACATATCTTGCGTTTCATGTGGGAAGTCAGAAAAAAAAATTTATACAAAATAGTGCAAAAAATTTTAAAAAAAGGCAAACAAGTGAAATCAAATAATTAAAAAAATAAATAGAGATGAAATGATAATTATCTTATCAAAATAAGATTTAGATTAAATAGCATAAAGTTAAGGTACATAAAAAACTAAACGAAAAAAAATTAACAATTTTGACTTATAATCATTTGATCGGAGAGAAAATGGCTCAGTCAAATTAATGAAATTTCATGGCACATTGTTTGATTATTGAATGAATTTTGAAAGAATAAAATTATGAGACATATATTTATAAGAAGATTATGATATATTAGTTATATATTTTATGGTTTTATATAGTAGTTGCCCAGTGCTTTGTGCTGGACACAAACTATTTTATCATATTGATTTTTTAGTTTAATTATTTTGAAATAAAAAAATATTTTATTAAATATTCTTAGGTGAAAAGCCTATACTTAACTACTAAAATAAAAATTTCATTGCAAATTTTAAGTTCTTTTGATGAAAGAATTAAATATTTTGTTGATAAAGAATTGTTTACACACACACACACACACACACACACACACATATATATATATATATGTTTAAGTTTTATAGAAATTGTTTAGAATGCCAAAACTAAATAAATATGTAAGGAAATAAATTGAATCTTGAGAAAATATTTATATCATGTTTTTGATAATTTAATGCAATTTACTCATGCAATCTAATTATAATATAAATTATGCATAAAATAGTTTTTAAGATACATTTTATTGAAGTGCTAAATACAAATATGAGCTCAAAACTATATACATACTGAAAAGCCATAATATTTGTATTTGCATGCCATAGAATTGAACGTATTAATAATAGATATTCTATTCATTTCCAGGTCACTTTATGAAATTTTTAATTTTTATAAAAAAGGAAATGGAAAAATTAAATAAGTTTTAACTAAAATTTAAAATTGAAAGAATAAGTATGCTTGAAATAAATCGGCAATAATAACATGGGACTTTATAAGCATAACTATAGGGAATTTTTGCTTATTTATTGAAAAGAATTCATTATAAATCTAACTGTAGAATTATTTATTGGATGATAAAAAACCAGGATCAATTGGTCAAACATTTTAAAGGTGTCAAGAGAATTATAGGTATAGATTGATGAAAAAAAAAAGAAAAATAAATTTAAAAATGTGTAAACATGTCAAAATAAAGTAAAAACAATGTGTCCACTTCATCTTCCACATAGAAAAGAGATGGACACATAAGTTGAGCTCTATTTTTAATATATATTAGATTTGGAGATATTGAAATTGTAGAAAAAAATTGGAAAAATAGTTGATGTAAAAGTGAGTAGTGTTTAGAAAAGAAATGAAAAGTGAAAAGACAAAATAGTTGGAGTATTTGAAAAAAAAAAGTTGAAAAGTACTTAATTATGACATAATCAACCTATGTAATTTACACTTTGCACCACAAAAACACCTTAAATAGCCACTTCGCACCATTAGAAAAAAGAAATAGCAAACTGCACACTATAAAATCTTTAATTTTGGCATCAATGTACCTTCATCATTTTTAAGCCAAGAAATCCATTAAAATTGACTTATTGTAAGGGCAAAATTAGCAACTTGATGAAAAATATATTTTTTTGCTCTTAACTTCAACATCTAATATGAAAGGAATAATAGACACCAAAATTTTCCAATATATTAGAAATATGACTTTTGCCTGTTGAAATTTATTCTTTTAGAGTAACATAACAATTATTAAACTAGACCACTATTTTTAAGAATAAATTTTTGGAGTTAAAATACATAGGGAAAAAGGTTATTTACCAAAAAAAAAAAAAGGCGAAATTAGTCAAGGAAACAAGATTTAAAAAAAGAGAGCATAATTAAGTAGCAAATGAAGCAATATATTTTAACTTCATGTTAATGGTCTCAAAAAATCATCATTTGACATTTTAATTTAGATTAACACAATTATTATCCACCATCTCTAAACAAACTTTTTGAAAAAAGTATTTTACAATAAATTGCAAATAAAATTTCCTCTTTTCATAACAAGGAGTCTAACAATTATGTTTAGTAAATGAAGAAGTTTGGGATACTTTTCTAAATTGTCATACAATTGTTCCAATTACACTTAAATCTTTGGATTTATTTTTGAAAATTTCCCATGTTTTACTTGTGAAATAAAGAGTTTTAGTTGCAAAGACATCCTAATCATACCTTGGACATTTTTACTCTATTTTTCCACTTGGTGAAACCTAAAATACCTCAAATAAATTTTGCAACTTATGTCCATGATTTTGGAGAAAAATTAATATTTATTTATGCTGACAATTTTGGCCTCGGAATAAGTTAACTCTGATGGAGTTTTTGGCCTAAAATGGTGAGGATGCATTAATGGAAAATCTCAAAATTTTATAGGGTGTAATTTGCTATTTTTATTTTTTAATAGTGCACAGTGGTTATTTAAGATATTTCAAGGATGCAAAGTATAAATTGCCTTGTAAACAACTATAAAAATACTAAGAATTAGGAAGCGGAAAACAATTAAAAGCTGGAAGCAATTTTGACCCAAATTTTTTTAAAAACTAGTTTATCATATTCATTTGATTGACAATATTATAAAGTATTAGACAAAATAATCATATGCTCATTCCCGTTTAATTAAAAAGATTCGTGCATATGGGCCTTCCATTATTTCTTTAGCCTGTCTTAGTCTTGAGTAATATAGTAGATTGGAGTTTCAAGGGGGGTGGTGGGATTGTTGGGAGTTTTGGCATATTTGTGACACACTTTTACTAAAATGACCATTTAATTAATTTGCCAATAAAGAATCCTCTTGTGGATTCATCAAAGGTAAATTAATAATTTAATAGATTAATATACAATAGAATCATCAATCAAATAGGAAAAACTACAAAAGTACATAAATATTCAAGTGCAAATGTCATTAACCAAATATGTCAGTACGATATACTAATTGTCACTCACTCACCTATAATCATTAATATTCACATTAAAGTAAGAAACACAATATTCACAACCAAATACTTCCACATTATTATACTAAAAAATAGCAAACAACACTTTTTGTTTATTTATTTATTTTTGCAAACACTCCTTGAAGCAAATTGAAAACTAGGGATGGCAATGGGCTGGATTTCGCAAATTTCCGACCCAGACCTGATTCGCTCGGGGTAGGTTTGGACCCGAATAATCGGGTTGCGGGTCTAGAATTCTAGACTTGCACGGGTTTTGGTTGGTCTCGGATTTACTTGAACCCGACCTGTATATATATATATATATATATATTTAATATGTATAATATGAAATATATATAAATATAATTGAAAAAAATCTTAAAAATTAAATTTGAAGTTGATTATTATTATTTCATTTGAATATTTTTTATTAGTTTTGATGAACAGTTTGAATATTTTCTTTTATTAAGTTTTTTGTACAATTTAAAATTTGTTGTCTCAAAAAAAGTTGTTAAAAAATAAAAATTTTAATTATTGACCGGGTTTGCGGGTCGAGGTTTGCGCGTAGGCGGGCTGATTTTGGCTGGTTGGGACGGATTTATGAACCCAGCGGATTCAACGGGTCTAACCCTTCGGGTTCGGGTCTCATGCGGGTTGGGTCGGTCCAGGACCCGTTAGGTCTAGGCTGGGTCCCAATCCAAAAATTTATGTCGAGTCTTGGGCCTGGCCAAACCCGGACCCAGCCCGACCCGTTGCCATCCCTATTGATAATTGAGATTCGTTTACATAAAATATGATTATTATACTGATTGTTTTCATTAAAGTTCACTTTGTTGACTGTGGACAAGTCCGCTCTCTAGTATGCTCATTCACTCTAATGCATGAACCGATTCAAAAAAAAATGGTAATAGCAATAATAATATTGAGGTAAAATTAAATATTCATGGAAAATATAAAAAATTAGCTCCATTAGAATGAAATGTCAAAGTGATTCACATGTGAAGAAAAATGAATCAGTCGTGGGAATTGTCACAGTTATGTACATGAGTAGCAAATTAGATCATGTGATTTGGGCCTCAATTTAGAGCATAAGAAATTATACGCATTGTTTTCTTGTTCTTAGATTCCTTATTCTTGTTTTATATCATATTTTTTCAATGAATAAAAGCATTTGACATAATGTTGCACAAATATATATAATATAAATTATATATAAATTTGAGAAATAACTGCTCACACAAAATTTCGAGTCTGCAAATTACAAGTTACAAGACAAGAAAAATATACGACAAATATTTCAAATTCGAGGAAAAAAAATATAATTTAGTGGAAAATAATTTATAAAAGAGTGATCCCCTAATTCTTTTATCCAAATTTGATTTGACCCTCTAATAATGCAATTCGTAGGCTTTGTAGCTTGATTATGAATTAAACGCCGGAATTTTCGATGATCATCATAAAAAACGCCGTGAACACTATAGATTTGATTTGAATTTGACTTGAGAAACGTCGATTTGCTAGCTTGACACCTTGATTGCAGATCGAAAGTCTTATTTTGATGATTTTCGTGAAAAACGTCTTGAATATCGCATTAATCTCCGTGGATTTGATTTAGGAGAAACGTCAAGACGCGGGGCTAACACCTTGATTGCGAATTGAGCAGCTTGATTTGATGACTTTGGCGAAGAACGCCCAGATTTTTGCATTTGATCTTCATGAATTTTCTTGAGCTTGCCTCGAGAGAACTTTGGGATTTTCTTGGCTTCTCTTGCTCTTGAAAACTTCTTGAGGATCTTTTCAGCCCGAATGACTCCCTTTTTATAGGTGTCTATACAGGGTGTTCAGATGGCTACCACTTCTTTGGTATTTATCTCTTTAATTAAATTATTTTTAAAGAGATAAATATTATTTACGTGTCATAATTTGATTGGTCCACGTGACCAAATGTGTCACTTGTCATCGTTTAATTGGTTTTGAACTTTCTGACTGCACAACTTGATTTAGTTGACCGTGACACTTCATATTTGATATTTGGTAGCTTCTTATTGGCCAGTGAAATAAATATTAAAATATCAATTAAAATTAACTATTTAATATTGGAATTAAATTTAGCAATTCCCAATATATAAATAGAAAATTTAATTAATATTTAATATTTTAATTGACGCTTGTCAATTTTTGATTGGACAAAATTTAGTTGCCAACAATAATAATTAATTCTACTTGGTGGCTTCATTCTTAGTAGATGTTTGATCCAATTATTTGTGGTATTTCATTATTCTCAACTTTACATAAAAAAATTACTTGATTCAATTGTTTGTGGTATTTCAATATTCTCAACTTTACATATAAAATTATTTGATTTATCATGGTTTGTATTCATTGTTTGATTCATCATGGTTTTTGTTTTGAGGCGAGACTCGAAATACAATGTGAATTCCAAATTCTTAAAAGTGCCTCTTAACAAACTCTCATTTGATGTGATGTTAGGCGATTTCAATTATGAAATTTAGAAATGTCAGGTCAAATAACTTATAAAGTGCTGCAATTGTGAACCCACATACAATTGAAATTTAACATTTTATAGTTGAAATCTCAAATCAAGCATGTCCATATTCTATTCTATTGCGACTATATTCCAAGATAATAGTCAAAGTGGTATCTCAACATCTCATCAATAATGTATATGTATTACATATACTATCTATAATTCTATACTATTATATAAAGGTAAAAACTCCTTTAATAACCTCTTTGGTCTTTCAAATGTTCGAGCAGTCATTTTTTTATTTTGTATGTTTTATTTTTCTCATCTCTCTCTTTCTATCTCTCTTATTATGAATATTAGAAAATTTCCATTCATATAAAAAAGTTATATAAATATTCATAATTTAATTTATATAAAATTTATATTTATAG
This sequence comes from Petrea volubilis, assembly GCA_026212405.1. Lineage (NCBI taxonomy): Eukaryota > Viridiplantae > Streptophyta > Magnoliopsida > Lamiales > Verbenaceae > Petrea > Petrea volubilis. The sequence goes on from CM047879.1 coordinate 11,265,412, forward strand.
TTAAATGGTACTTTTTTTTTTTTAATTCTACGTATACACACCGTACTAATATTAAACATTAATAAATGCACAGCGATTATATAGCGGAAAATCCTGATTGCCTAATACCTCGGTTGTTTTGATTCGCAAAACGATTTTTTGGACGTTTGGTGGTGCCTTCATATGGGCTTATAAAGCCCATAATTCTAGAAACCCACAGAGCCCACTACAGTCCTATTTGTATCGCCCTCCTCCCCTCCACTCTACAAGCTTCTCATCAGTTTAGGGTTTCTCTCTCTAGCTTCAACCTTTTTTGTTTCCTCTCTAATATCTATATTCTCTCTCTCTGTCTCTCTCTCTCTCTCAGATGCCCTAATTCGCTTGGCATTGCAAATTGCACTACGCATCTAAGGCTTTTCCAAAAAATAAAAATGGGGTAGCCTCGGAGCGAGAGTGCAGAAATAGAAAGCCGAGGAACGCTCGGCGGCGGCCAGACAACCGCTGGGGTGGATCCACAGATGAGCCCTCCGCAGTCTACGGTGCTTGTCTACTAAATCCATCTCACATTTTTCTTTTTTAACATCTTTTTTTTAATTATTATTCCAGTAAATTATATGAAAAAAAATTCAAAATTATTAAACTTCTCGATTGAACCTGATTTGTAAAGTATATAATAAGATAAAAAAACGTTTTAGCCTGATTTATTTAAATAGAATATATATTTTGTTTCTTTTGATGAGATTTTGAGTTGATTCGAGCTCGGCTTTATTAGTTTTACAAATAATAATATAACGTATGAGAACATCGGATGATTTGATCTTCATTTTGACTTTGGCTCAATTTGTCTGAGCTCGATTTGTTAAATAATTAAATTAAATTCAAGTAAAGTTTCGAGCTTGACGAGAACAGATTTGAATCTGATTTGAATTTGTTCTTCTCAATTTTAATTTATCTACCAACCTTAAATTATTGCATTTTGCAATTACTACGCCTTTTGAGTTATATTATTTTTTTTCGTTTTGTTTTTTGAGATTTTTTGTTCGTTTCTGAAATTGTTTTTACCAATGAAGAAATTTCATCCCAGAAATGATTCGAAACAATTAATCAATTTTGAATTTTCTTTTTTCAAAATTGTCCGTATAGAATTCATGTATCTTATTCGTAAGTTCATTGGGTCGAAGGCATTTGATTATACTAGTAGGTTACCTTATCCACATCCCATATCATCTAGTATAATCAAATGTCTTCTACCCAATGAACTTCCGTGTAACTCGTCCGCACTATCCACTGATTCAATGTCCTCTCCCAACTCCATTGTTTTCTTTGACAAAGAACTTCTAAAATAATTTCTCAAATCAATTAAGTAAAATTAATACTGGCTATATTCATTCCCAGTATTCTAGTGTTTGTTTTGACTTCGCCGGAAGACCTCCAATAACTACCATTGACGAAGGAAGTCCGTTGCGATTTTTCGCAAATCTACTTTCCAGTTTGGTCCAATTCTGAAAGGCACCTTCTTCAGCAGATTCAATTTTGTGTGGACTGGGAGAAAATATTTAGTTACTGGCTACATCGTTTGTTGCTTCGACAAAGATGATCCTAGGATTAAAAATTTTCAGATTGTTAAGGCAAATTGCAATAAATTAGTATGACGGGCAGGCTATTATCAGGTTCTAATTAAAAATGTTCAATAAGTTTGATTAAAATTGTTTATTAATCGAAGAAGAAAAAAAATTGGTTTCTAAGTACATTAACCCATATATGTTGAACTGTTCAAAATGTTGAATCTAAATCCGAAAAACCTTCATCTTTCATATGTTCAATGTATTGAATCTAAATCCGGAAAAATTAAAAAAACCGAAAAAAACCGGAATTCTCCTTCAAAATGTTCGCATTTAAACTTCAGGTACGGAAGATGAAGTATAATTTGTTTAATTATTTGAGTACTATTAATGAAAGTAAAAATGTGAAGTATAATTTGTTTAATTATTTGAGTACTATTGCTGAAAGTAAAAATGTGAAATTTGACTGTTATGGCTGTTGTAAAGTTTTCTTTTGAGCATTTTTATAAATATTTACAATAAAGTTTTGAATGTTAACGAGGTGTTTATAAATTTTAAAACTAAAAGTACTAATTTTGAATTATATCATACTTTAATGTGTTTAAAAATAATTTGCCCTTTGATCATATGGTAAATGGGGAAAAGAGAACTACCTAAAAATAAGAAAGATAAATTTATACAAGATATATGCCATCCTTAAGGTCACCCATTGTGTTCTACAAAGTATAGCATCTCAACCAGTGTACGTATACGTATACAACTCAGATTACTCTCTGTATATTGCGTTTGGATGGACAAACTACTAATTATAAATACCTCACTACAAATTGAGTAACCCACAAATCTTTAAGTTATATATTCCCCACAAAACAAGGTAATGTTAAAACCTGAAGCTCCAATAGCATATTATCTGGTTCCGCATAAATGTCAATCATAAACTTATCTATGGTTAAGAAGCCATCCTCACTAGCAAAAAATTTATCCATCTTCTTCCTCTTCCTGAGTGTCGTCTGCAGCTAGCAGATGATTCAGAGCAACCTTCGACTTCTTAGTCTCTGATTGGTTTTCTTTGATTTCCTCATCGCCTTTTCTCTTGAGAGTTTCGTCTTTTGCTTCTTCAGCTGTTTCATCTCCATCCAAAACACTGCTACTATCGGGCCTCTCCGCTTCTTCCCCAGATGAAGTTTTTGTTTCAGCCTTTTGACCTTTTTCATTACCATTTCGGACAGTTTTTCCAGATGAAGAAGATTCATATTCAACTAACAATTTGCGGATCTCTTCGGTGCTTGCAAGATCAACAGCAGTTTTCCCAGCCTTGTTCTTTGAATCCTTGTTTGCACCTTTCTTCAACAGATACTTAACAAGCTCGAGGCTAGACCCTTGAGCAGCATAATGTAGAGCAGTCATGCCCTTTCGGTTACAAGACTTGACAGAAACTCCTGATGTAACAAGAATCTTGACAACATCAAGATGACCCCTTTGAGCAGCAAAGTGAATTGCACCCATGTCATCCATGGCAGCAGCTCCAACATCCGCCTTGTTCTTGCAGAGATAATTTACAACTTCAGCATGCCCAGACCATGCTGCTAGATGTAGCCTATGATTAAAAGTCACTTAAGGAAAATAAAATGTATTGCAAGTTATCCCAATGGACCAAAGATGACCATGGGCTGGCAATGCTAGTGTTTCTCACTCTGTTACTTTTAACTCATAAATGATCCGTTCTGTTTATTGTGTTTCCATTTCTTCCAAAACATACATGCAACTCATTAAATCAAATGCTCTAATCTGAATCACAATGCAATCACTAAGATGAAGTCAAGTTTATATACACAAAAAGAACACTTAAATTTCACCCATTTCTGGCCACTATCATAAAGTCCACGACACGAAGTGAACTAGCACAAAATTTTGTAAAGAACTCCATGACATATATACATCTTCTATTTTTTTTCTGGCTCCAACTTAAAACTTCGGCTACCCACTTCTATGGGTGGGCACTAGACTCACATAAATCTCAAGATGAAATTATATACAATCATTAGACGATAGGCTAAAAAAAATACAAATGAAACATAGAAGTGATAAAACATCAACATTAAAACATATTCCGGAAGCCGGACACGCAAAACGGCATCCTATGTGACTATCACATTTACACACTCTCTTCTGGACTAGAAAAAGATTCTTTGTAAATGCTCTTTATATAAAATTACGTGGCCATAAAAATGCTGATTCAGTGAGTACTTGGGGTTAATTTTCATGAGATTATGTTCAGAAAAACAGAAAGAAAAGTACAGTCAGTATATACTACATCATCAGTGGTTCTTTTAGCTAAATACAATTCATCTAGTACTTATGGACGATATAAGAACATGTCATCTCCTAGTTGCAATCGTTTTCTATTTTTATTCATAATTCATTTCCTAAGCATCAATCTTCATTCATAAAAGTTTAAGGAATTAGAAATATCGTGTTGAAGCAATATTTCAAGAACAAATAAGTCAAGTAGCAAAATGATAATTCTCCGTACTTTTCTACATATGCAAACCATAAACATCGTTAATCAAGTCAAACCTTTGGGTAAATCAACAGAACCCTAACAAATGCAATTCCACTGACCAATTTCAAATTTCAAAACTCTACATCCATAACTTCCAGTTAATCTGCACTAGCTTCACAAAACACAATACTTAACAACACTAAAAAAAACTCGTTTCAAGCTCACAAAAACACAAAATCGAAACTGTATAAACCGGAGCAACAATATACACACACTGGTAAAATATTGGGGATAAAGTTAAAGCAATAAAATGGCGACAAATAGTAAAATGGATACGGCGTACGGGAGTGCCTGTCGCGTGCATTGACGGCCAGCGGATTGGCGGCGCATATAGCCTCCACCGCCTTGAGGTCCCCCGATCGGGCGGCACCGTGCAACTTTTCGTCTCCGGAATTAGGGTTTCCTGCCGATGGCTTTTTGCCCATGTTCGCTTCGAATAATGAGTTAAGAGTATATACTGATAGAGACTAGTTAGTGCTCAGGGTCTGGTGTTCTTTGAAGTGGCCATGGCTGGTGTTCTTGAGCTTTTGTGGCGGAGGGCACAATTGGGGATTTGAATATGAAAACGTCAATGCTGCTTATGCGACTTCAGTCAGGGATGGCAACGGGGGCGGTCTGGGGCGGATTTGGACAAACCTGGGGCCCGCCCGGGCGAAAATTTTTGGACTTGGGCCCCTACCCGTCGGATCAGAATTGGACTCGATTTAAAAATATATATAATTTAAAAAAAAACAATATTATTATAATTTTCTAAATATAAAAAAAATAATAGTATTACCAAAATACTAATTATTTACAAATTTCTATGAGCATATTTTAATTTTTAAAAAATTAAATATCCTTATCACATAGTTATTTGTACATATTTTGAAATCATAACTTAATTACTGATGTTCTATAATTATTTTTATATGCAAGTGTATCATAATTTTTTTTTATGTAAGTATTTATATAATATATATTTTTACATGTGAAATATAGATGTATATTATATAAATTTACATAAAATAATAAATAATATATACATACATACATATATATATAATACTAACAGGGTGGGTTCGAGTTTTAAAATAAAAATCCCATAACCTCCCCGAACCCAATTAAAAGTTTAAAAACCTGCCCCTAGTAGACCTGACCTCGAACTTATTGTCATCCCTACTTCAGTGTTTCTCTTTTGCTTGAGGCTATATTTGTTCTTGTGTATGTTCTCATTTCTAATTTTATTTTGCATGTTAATATATATAAATTTTAAAATATAATTATCTAACTAGTATTAAAATATTGTTATGAAATTTTGAATATGATACGATTAATTTGTGACTATTATTATTCCAATAAATAATAATTGTTAAAAGGATTGGAGAGCTTGTTATCATGTGTGAGTTGGAAATGCAAATGAATTGAGTGGTTCCAAACATCAGCATTTTCTTTAGGCTCAGAGATGCGCTCAATGATCGAAGAAATATGGGATTCAGACTCGGTTGGAGTTTTATTTGAGCTCGACTTGACTTATTTGTCATTTATTTTAAAGAAACATCACTCGTGACAACTGAAGAATGTTGGTTTGAGACAAATTTATTGGTCGATAATTAAAAAGACTACGTAGAAACAAAACTGTATATGAATATATGAACTTTATGAATTTTGTTATGGCTAAGTGATCAAAACTTTATTATGATTATTTCATTTGTGTCACATTAATAAGGATAGAAACAACTTATTTTGTTAAAAATTGAAAATGATCATATCTTTAAAAAAGAAAATGAAAAAAAAATACAAAAAGAGAATAATTCATCTATAACTAGGGTTAATTACATCTATTACTCCTCTAAAGATAAGAAATTACAGTTGGTTCCTAAAAAATTTTCAATATTACAAACCTATATCATGAGAAATTCCAAAATTATAAATACCCTCCTGGTCAGCCGATTGCTTGTCAAAAACTGCTAACCTCAGCAAAATTCTTAATGAAAATTCAAATATACTCTTGCTCTAATTTTCATATTTTTTTTCCATGCGTGCCCTTTGTAATATAACTAAATTGTAGGGGTGGTATTGATAATTTTTAAATTCATCAGGGTATGTCTTGGTAATATTGAAAAATTTTAAGAGATCAATTGTAGTTTTTATTATTCAGAGGGGTAGTAAATGTAATTATTCCTAGATATAAATACTTAAATTAAAATATTACATACTTACGTATTTAAAAATTTCATATGTATAAATAAATATCCAATGTACAAATAAGGGACAAATATCTTCTTTTCAAGTACCATGAAAAGAAGGAGGTTGACCGCTAGCTAAACAATAACAAAACGAGTTGGCTTTAGTAGATATGGAAAGGTCATGGTAGGCCAACCACGATGCTATGAAATTTGCCAGATTCCGGCAAGCTTCGCTGGAAACATGAAATTTGATGCTCTTTGACTATCGATCAAACGGAGTTTGACAGTGTTGATTGGGGCGCCATAAGAAAATTGAGATCGTGATAGTTTAATTGCCGCAGATTTTGTTGGTCTTTATAAACATTTAATTTTTAGTTTATTTTTTTTATTTTTTTCAAAGTTAAAAATTAAGGGTAAGACTGAAAGTTCATGAAAAATGATCGAAAATCGGATGTTCAGGGGGCTATTGATAATTTTTAAAATTTTCAAGGTATGTCCTTGTAATATTGAAAAATTTTGGAGATCAATTGCAGTTTTCAATCTTGTAAGGGATAATACATATCTTTATCCCAAATAAAAAATTAGGGGTAAAATCAAAAGTTCATGAAAAAATGACCTCCAACCGACTGATCAATGGGGTATTTGTAATTTTGGAATTTCATAAGGTATGGATCGGTAATATTAAAAATTTTTAGAGAACTAATTATAATTTCGTATATTTATAGGGATAATAGATGTAATTAAGCCTTATACATATTAGTTTTGGTAGGTGCGATTTATAAAACGTTGTTTTGGGTATTAACACGCGATTCAAATACGTAACACTAAGTCGGCGGAGAGACCCTAAAAAGTAAAACCGAAGCCATTAAAATACAGCGGCAATTTTTCAATTCAGCTGCGAAAAAACATTGTGCTTTCTTCTCGAAATCAACCAAAAACCCACTTCCCTTTTGCGCCCATATCCGGCCGTCGAAGCTCAATTCATCCATGGTGAGTCCCGCATGACCGTTAATTATATTGTTCTTCATTTTCTTGTGTGTTATATTGTCTCAATGATGACCGGTAGAGAGGGCTATAGATAGTTCCTTTTTTTTTTTTTTAGGTTTTCATTTTTGATTCAGGGAAACGGGCCTTGATGTATAGCCTGTATAGAATGAATTTCCAGTTCAGAGGGTATTTTTCTGCTGACAGATTTATGGGCGTTTCTTCAATTTTTGTAGGGAAGTGAAATGGGGCAGTATAAGTTATTGGTGGTGACCGATCGGGTAGCCGTGTCTGTTAGTTCAGTTGTTGATGCAATTAAGGTGGTGAGGAAGGAGGGAGTTGAACAGCTTGACCCTCTCATCATAACTCAAGCTTCCCCAGAGAGTAATTTTTTTTTTTGACTCTGATTCTTGAATTTTAATAATATATGTTTCGTTGCTCAATTTTTGTTTGTTCTTTGTTTGAATAGGAGTTTCTGATAAGTTGGTTTTTTCCTTGCACTTGGTCTTTACATGATTTTATACAGTCCCCATTTGGTTGAAAATTTTGTTGATGGTGTAAGATATGTAGCAGCTTTTTTGTTGATAAAATCGAAACTAATTCTCTGAGTGGTGATGATGGTAACTCCATCAATATCTCTATCTGCGAACTAGATTACGGTTCAGAAGCACCTCAAATTTCTGAACTATATGGAGCTTTACCGCAAAACTAGTTTCTGATGTTGTGTTGTCTCAAGATAGAATTTTCTGTTCGTTTTAATAAAGTTGCCTTTCTCCTATTGATCTATACATTTCCATATTTGATTTCTTGTGGCAGGTTTATCGTTGGTGGATTCGTCATCTATAGATGATGTTATCTCTCTCTGCCAATCATTGGATTTCCCAAGCAATGAATTGCTTGCCAACATCTCAAGAGTTTTAAAACCTGGTGGAACTATTTTTCTTCATTTAACTTCTCTGTCTGCCCAAGGACAAGTGGTAATTCAAATAATCTGCCTCTTTTCTTACTTGGTAGAGTAAGTAGTTACAATTGATCATCTCCTGTGCCAAGCATATAATGTAAAGTATGCGTGTCTCTGGCAGACAAACTCTTCTCTTGAGCGCAAGTTGCTGCTGGCTGGATTTCTGGACATACACTCTTCTGGCAGCCTGTCTTTTGGGGTGCGTCTCTCCCTGTCCCTCTTTGGTTTTGATTGTTAGTTCTCAGTATCAATGCTCCTCTTTCGAAATTTGACACTTTCATTCTATCTTTGGGCAATCCACTCTTGGTGGAGAAGTGTTAAATTGTTATTTAAACTTCTACTAGGTGTTCCAGCTAATGATACTTCTATAGGGTTTAGATCTTTTTGTTTTCCACTTATTAAAGTAATAGTCTTGTATTTGCTCTTTATTGCAAGAAACTAGGATATGCATATTGTCGAAGTATACCATTCAAAATCATAAATCAAAAAGGCATTGGTTGAATTATACTATTCAAGATCTATTATTTATCTAGTTTCTTGTTACAAAGCTGGTATGTTTTGAATGCTCTTCCTTTTGTTTGTTAGTTGGTATGTTTTGAATGCTGCTCCTGTTATTTGTTCTACTGATTTTGCCATCAGACTTAGTTTACATTCGTGGAACCGGAAATTGATTTCTTTTGTCGTATGGACAGGTAACGGGAAAGAAACCTTCATGGAAGGTCGGCTCATCCTTTTCCATTAAAAAGACCCCCCAAGTTCTACCCAAAGTGCAGATTGACGATGATGCGGACCTGATTGATGAGGATAGCCTCCTGAGTGAAGATGATCTGAAGAAACCCCAACTGCCACCTGGTTTGTCTTCATTGCTTGTTTGCTAATTTTGTGTGGATGCTTGGTAGTCTTATAAGATGAAGTTGTTAACATGCTTCTACATTAGATGATTGTGAAGTTGGAAGTACACGGAAAGCCTGCAAAAATTGCACTTGTGGAAGGGCTGAAGCAGAAGAAAAAGTGGAGAAGCTTGGACTCACTATGGACCAGCTGAACAATCCTCAATCTGCTTGTGGAAATGTACGTCACTTTTACCTATTCCCTCAGTTGTTAATGATTTGATTGAGTTTGGTAGTAAATAGTCTCTCACATTTCTAGGCGGCCTTGGAGCTTGGTTTTAGCACTCCTGCTTTTTGATTCATTTCATTGACATATTAAAGCTGTTTTTGCAGTGTGGTCTTGGCGATGCCTTTCGGTGCAGTACATGCCCTTATAAGGGTCTTCCTGCGTTCAAGTTAGGCGAAAAGGTATGTGCAAGCACAAGGCGACCCCCTACACCACCTTCTCTTTTTATGTCGCTTGCGACATTTAAATTTAGAAACTGATGGTTGAATTATAGACCTCTTTTAAGTCTGTTAACTTTTCTCCTCAGAACATTTTCCCATTCTTTGCCCTGGGGGTATCCCGTTTCTCTTTTTCTTTTTTATTTTCTTTTTCTTTGGGGTGGATGACATGTTCGGTATGAGGGGCACGTATTATAGTGTGCATTTCCGCTGAGTTTGGGGTGCGAGGTGAGTGGTTGGTCTATTTATGACGCACCAAATATCCTTGCCTTTTTCTCCTGTTTTTCTGTAGTTATGTTTGGTTGGCGGCAAGGATGGTCAGTACGGGTTTCCAGTCTTGCCTTAATTCCGTTTATGGCACAAAAAATCTTGAGGCATTCTAATACATTGATTGTCACTTGGCAGGTAACCTTATCAGGGAACTTTCTTGCAGCTGACATTTAACTACCTAGAAGTCGAAGCTGAAAGTTTCGCATCTCCCACCGCATTTATGTATCGTGAATGTGTTCTTTGATATAGTTAGGCTGGTCATTGTCTGATGTGGATTAGATTAAAAAACGATAGGGAACTGTTCCTCGGGGCATTTACCCTTTTGTCGTCCTTTTTTTTTGGTGTGTTCATGAAATGAATAAATTCTTTCTTGAATTTTGCTGTCAAATCCATGAATTAGCTGTGAAAAAGAGCACGATTGAGTTCAAGCTTTTCGGATTTACTCCGCCCTGTAACCTTGCTTCTCGTAGTAATTGCCGTTTTAGCATGTGTGTGGCCCAACCCATAAGGGCCATGCGGACTTGACATCATCCCCATCTTCCTCCTGTATATCATTGACAGTCCTTTGCGGGTGTGGCATGCATTTCTTTCTTTCGGAGGCGTTTTGACAGGGCGTGCTAAACCTACTATGTGCCACACCATTGGGCAAATCGCCTGAATGCATCTTTTATCTGACATCGAGTTCTTTCTTCCGGAGCTGTTTTGGTAGGGCGTGCTAAACCCACTTACGTGCGACCCCATTGGGCAAATTGCCTGAATGCATCATTATCTGACGTCGAGTTGGATGTCTCCTGCAAGAGTTGGCCCAAAACTGGCGTTTATCTGACGTTGAGTTCGATGTCTCATGCAAGAGTTGGCCAAAACTGGTCTTTACCAAGCAAGCAAAAAAATACAAACCTTTCTATCTTCTTAGTAAGGCGCACCATGCATTGCAATCATGTGGGATCCTTCTATAACAGGAAACAGAAGTCTTTTCAGAAATACATCATTCTGTTCAGTTTGCTAACGATTCTAAAATGGGTTCAAACCTTTCCCATCAAACAAACATCTGCTTCCAATTAGAAAGAAGCCGTAATACATTATGAAAACTGCCTGAAACATAACCTATTTAAGTTAAACACACAACAAAATGTACAGAACTATGTGAACACATAGAATGACCGTCTATCTATATTCTCCCCGGATGCTGTTACTTTATGAAAGCAACTCCTGGGATTGTAAAAAAGAAGTCAAAAGAAGCTTATAACTTGGAAGAAACTGATTTTCTCTGCAATCGCTTCAAACATCGAACACCACTAACAGTAAGCAACTGCAATTTTATGAGTCGACCAAGGTTTGATTCTCACGGGCAGCGCTATGAATATCTGGAAGATCGGAGCTTATGGAAAATCTAAGCCATCTCTTCTTCTCGCAATGCTTGAGGCACGGGTGCAAAATTATCCCAAGCATAACAGCGACAACGCTAACAATCATGACTTTGAGTGAGGAAAAAGCCAATACGACACAAATTAACATGGTTGGAGGGACACACATTAGTATGGCACCGACTGTTCCCACTGGTATCTTGTAAGGCCGAGGGGCAGAAGGGGCTATAATTCTAAGCCTCACAAATGCTATGAATTCTAGTATCATCCCAAAGCAATACAAGAAGTTTTCAGCAGCAACTATCTCCTGAAAGCTCAGCCAAGAAAGGAGCAAAACACCAGAAGCAGAGAATAGGATACCGACAAGAGGAGTCCCATAACGGGATCTCCTCGCAAAGAACTCAGGGAGCATCCCTCTTTCAGCCATTCCAAGAAGCTGAAACGAATCGCTGCTCATTTCAGCAACAAACATCCCCATATTCGACATAGCTGCAGCCCCTTGAATCCATGATCTTAACCACACCCCACCTATCATTTTTGCTATATTTGAGAAGTAACCGTCACTCCATAACTCACGGTGCAGGGGAATAGCTCCTGTCCCAGTCAGTAGGGGAAAGAAATACCCAAGAATGACAAGAATCAATGCGTAAAACAGAGCTTTTGGCAGAGTTTTCTTGGGGTTTTCTACTTCACCGGCCAGAGTACTTATAGAATCCCAATAGTTCAGATTCCAGAAAAGCGTGTTCAGATATAAATTCCAGTCGACATTGTGAATATCTGCAACTAACCATCTCTCGGGCCTGATATTTGGGATTGAGATGAACCCCATGACCACAAAAGGGAGAATGGAGAAAATTCCAAGAAGCACAGCAACCCATCCCACAATGGTTAAACCTCTATAGTTCATGTATGTGAGGATGATTGTCAAGGCCAGCACTGCTATAACCCTGTGCAGACCACCGCCTAGGGCAGGGATACCCGATTTTAGATAATCAAGAAACAGTACAGGGTAAAGGGCATTGTCAATGACTCCACTCAACCATTTCATCCACCCCTGCTGGAATCCCCAAAACGGCCCCAAGGCAGAAGAAACCCAAACCACATAGCCACCGTTTTCAGGGAACATTGTGCCCATCTCTGCAGTTATTAAGGCCTCCGGGACACTCCATATGATTGGGAATATCAGGAAACCAGCAAGAGAAAGAAGCGGACCAGCAGCTCTTACGCTATCCTCAATGCCAAACGGACCTCCCGATACCTCGTAGAATATGAGGAAAATGAGGGGTAAAACCGAGACTTTTCTACCGTGGTTTGCCCTAGGAGAAGGAACTTCATTAATCCCTATATACTCAGAACCGTTATATTCCCCCATGGCTATAGAAGTTTGCCCACTTCCTGCTCCCCTAAGTTTCTGCATTCAATTTTGAATCATGAACATAATTAAAATAAAGAAAATCAACAAGACCGTGCAGTAAATGAATACAACATTGACTATTTCAAAACAGAATGAACAGAAAAATATGGCACGAATACAGTCTTGAGGAATCTACAAGAAAACAAATGTGCAAGCTTGACTAACCAAAAATGGGCAAGAAAAAGCTATAGCCACCCACGATTTCCATGTAATGACCGCAAATCCAATCTCAAATTTCCACTAAAGAACAATCATTTGAAAATTAACAAGCGGGTTCATCAGAATCCACGGGACAAAAGCCAGAAATGCCAAAATATTGGAGAAAATAATTTAAACAGAAAAAAAAAAGAATAAATGATAACTATATAAAATTGCAATCTTTATCGAAAAAGGGGAAACCCAAAACCTCATGCTTGATGCTTCTTCGAGAAAAAGTAAATCACAGTCATTGCTTAAGATCTAAAAACCAAAAGCAAGATAAAAATCAAATAAATACGATCGATAAAAGTCAGCATGCATATAAAGAATCAGAATCGGCTGAGAAAGATAGAGAGACCATGAAAACATAACATACAAGAGCTGCTTATCTTGAGAATTCTCTCGTTGTTTTACGCAGTGTCATCTTCGACACTGAAGCTCCATGGCAAAGAGAGCAGATTCAGATGGCTCCTCTCTCTCTCTCTCTCTCTCTGCCTCTGTGTGTGTGTGTGAGAGAGAGTGAGATACTAGCAATGGAAATTTTCATGGTCTCCGAGTGTGCTCCCCACGCAAGAAATTCACACGCGATAGAAACTAAAAATTTGACATTTGTGGAGACCGGTGAAAATGGCGGTCAATGGAACGGATGTTAATGCAAATTCGGGAGTCATCAATTCGACCAATTAAAATATTTAATGGATATGATTCGATCATAAATATGTATAATTTAAAATAAATGGATAAGATGTAAATTTAATTTGTTCGATTCCTTAAAAATATGAACCCGAGTTTGGATAATATTTTTTTTATTAAAATTAATAATTTTACATGTATAATTTTTGTAAATAAATTCAAATAGAATGAAATATGTAGGATATTATACTTAGAAATACATTATTTTTTTATTTTCCAAATTTTTTGCTTAATTAAATAATATATAACTTATTATACATATTTTAAAATATTTTTTTAATTTTTATTTTTTTATATAAGAGATAAATGTTTTTTTATTACTTGATCTTAAAAATTTTAATTATTATTTGGTTTGGATTTTCTTATTGTGTTACAGACCTTTATCGAATTCAAATTCAATAATAATGAATATAAATTCTATCAAATTCGGGGGGGGGGGGGGGGTTGGATTTTGATACTCTATGTTTGGAACAAGGATTTTGGTAAGGAAAAGTAAAAGAAAAATAAAAATAATTAAAAATAATAACATAGAGTATTATCATTTAAAGTAAAATAAAAAATTTATCCTATTTTTCTTACTAAAATTCTAGAAGCAAACGGAGGGTAAAAACTAAAAAGATCTGATCGGATTTGGATTTGGATTTGGATTTTCTAAATTTGCTCCAAATATAATGTGTTGACAGAGGCCCTAGGCCCAATTAGACCTAATCTATTTTGGTTGGGCTCAGCCTTTATTCACTTTAGGGCCTAATTTATTATGGATGGGCCCATATAATTCACTCTTGGGCCCAGTGTTTCACTAGCATTACCACAGTCCAGCTAGAATTTAAAATACTATTTTTTTAAAAAAAGAACAAAGAAAATATTACTTTTGAGATATATTATACCTTATTCGATTTTGATGTCGTTGAATATGATGTCTTGTATTTATCAAAAAAAAAAACAAAAGAATATGATGTCTTGTATTAAATTATATATATATATATATATTAAAATTTTCTCCATTCTATCCTTCAACTAACTTTTATGAGATATTGAGAGGAACCATAATTTTTTTACTTTGAGGACGGGGATAGTGGGCGAGTTTGAATTTTTATAAATAAAGAATATTTTTTTATATTTTGAGGAGACGAAACTTCAAATTTTAAATAAAAATATACATAAAATATTATTTTATATAGATTTAACAGAACATCTTGCTATGACTCATCTCTGGTTAGATATCTAATGATGAATTATATGAAGCTATTATTGAAAAGTTGAGATTATTATGAATAGTCCCCTAAATTTTGAGATTATAATCTTGGATGGACTTTAAAAATGAAAAGTTTCCTTTTTTTTCCTCTTCCTCTCTCTGTCTCTCTCTCTCTCTCTCTCTCTCTCTCTCTCTCTATCTATCTATCTCTCTCTCTCTCTCTCTCTATCTATCTATCTCTCTCTCTCTCTCTCTCACACACACACACAGAAAGTGAAAAGTCTAATCAAACTCTATGATAATGGGTGTTTTGACACGCTGAGTTTCGTCGACCCCATCAGATGGATTATGTTTGGTGATGATGTGAATGTCCAAAATTTTAGGGCAAAATTATGACTTTAACTTTAGAAATAATAATAATAATCAATGGCATGGGCATTTATGCGTGAGCGAACATCTAATCATTTACAATCTATTTGTTAAGTATTTATGCAATATGTCCACGTGATATTCAACTTCATTTTTTTTTTATCATTTATTATATTTTTTAATTAAATATATTTAAATAAATATATTATATTTGTAATTTTTCTTGGTTAGGATATATTTGTAAATGTAAAGGAAAGTATAACCAAAATAATAATAATAATAATAATAATAATAATAATAATA
The DNA here is from genome assembly GCA_026212405.1 of Petrea volubilis. Lineage (NCBI taxonomy): Eukaryota > Viridiplantae > Streptophyta > Magnoliopsida > Lamiales > Verbenaceae > Petrea > Petrea volubilis. The sequence continues at coordinate 11,280,769 of CM047879.1, forward strand.
ATAATAATAATAATATATCGAAATTGCAAGCTCACATTAGTATACTTTTAGCTGCGAAGAATTATAATTCATAATTTCTTTTTTTTTTTTGAGAATTCTTTAGTTATATTAATGTGCTATGCAGCTATAGTAATAATAATTTCAAAAAGAAAGAAAAAAAAGGGCCCTCCTTGTCAAATTATAATGGGGAATAATAAGTAAGACTTTAACGCAATGTGTGTATTTTGGAGGCATAATCACAAAGTCGTATAATTTTTTAGCTTAAAAGTAAATAACCGCCCACACCACAAGTTGCAAATAGTGAAATCTTCTTAGCAATAATGATAAGGGGATATTGTTGTTCTAAAAGGTGTTGAAGAATGTTGAAAACTATAAAAAGTTTTAAAATATAAAAATAAAAATCGGCGGTATTAGAGGTTATTTTTGATTTTTTCAACTAATGCAAATATAGAGAGTCGTTTCATATTGGGCCCTCCACAATATTTGGATGTAATTTTTTTTTTTGATACAATAAACTCGAAAGTTAAGGCACTTTATAGATGTCAATCAGAATACCACATACACACACCCAATAGAAAAGAGGAGATGATAAGAGGGTTCGAACATTAGATCACAATGGTGCCAAATTCTAACAACATTTAATACATTCGGCACTCAATTATAAAGTGCAATAAAAGATAAAATATAAAAAAAAAATAAAAAAATAAAATTGAATTAATGATTTTACGGTAGCAATAAAATTTGTATTTTCACTAATGTCTCATGATTCTCTTCTTTAATTTTGATTAACAAAAATGTCAAAATATATAACATGCATTAATATTTTTAATTTTAAGAATCTTACGAAATTATACCACACTGGCATTATATAAATTCAATCATTGATATAGTTTCATTCTAACGTTTCAGTGTTTAACACCTATATATGGAAGAATATCTCAAGAAAACTAGTGTGTCTAGGGCTACAAATGGGTTGAGCTCAAACCGGGCTTAATGAAATTTTGTAGATGAGCTAGAAAATATGAACTCAAGCTCAACTAGCATGTATCCTATAGCTCAAGCTTGACTTTTCAAGCTCAACTTATTTCATCCAACCTAAATAACATCAGAAAATATAAAATATATACATATATCTATATATTACGTAATATGAAAAATATCTAAGAATAGTAAAAGCCTCGTGAGTGAGTTCGCGAACTTTTGAACAGTTAACATAAGATTCGACTCATAGTAGGGAATTGAATTCCAACGCGTTTGAACTTGAGTTGAATTGACTTGTTAGCTAGGTTTAGAAGTGGACTCGGCTCATGTTTGCGAGCCAGCTCGCAAACTTGCAAATAGTTAAAACAAATTTCAAGTTCGACTCATTATACAAATCGAACTTGAAAAATTCGAACTCAAATTAACCGGCTCGACTCATATTACACTGTAAGAGAGTCTATTATGATTGGTTGAGCTTGGAAATTCACATGCAAGAGTATCGAATCAAGTCACCTATTTGTTTTGCACGCGTGATAACATATGTGGGCACCACAGGCTGGATTTGCTGAGCCTATGGGCTGCTACAAAATCCCCTTCCCATGGATTTGCTGGTGTTTTTTATTTGAAACAATTCTTATTTTAATTCAATTAATTACACGTAATAACAGTTGTTCTTCCTAAAAGAAACATATATCATTTGCACTTAATTGTATCCAACTAATAACTAATTATCTAGCTCCACCTACCAAAGTTAACTAACCACACAAATATATTTTTCAATCGTCGTTAAAATTCATTTTTACATAGTACACACAGTGACACAGTAAATGATCTACGGAAAGCAGCGAAGATGATGATGAAGTACATATAAATATATGTATATTTTTTACCTCTTGGAGGCGAGTGTGTGAACTGTGTCCTTTTGTATCAGCAGCAGCAGCTTGTACTGTTGCATCGCCATCAGCAGCACCTGGAATTTGGGCCATGCTTGAAACTATATCTATCGACGCGTCTATTTCACTTGTACCGTTCAGTTTCTCTCCCATTGGTCGATTAAGAGAAATTAAATGCTCAAGTTTAGCGGGGAGAGAGAGAGAGAGAGAGAGTATAAGTAACATATACAGACAGAGTCGATATATATAGAAATAGAACACTCGAAGATTTACACAAAACCAATGTATTTGCAGGGTGGGGGTGGGGTAGGGGATGTGATATAATTTGAATGATTGTTGTGAAAGAGGTGTATAGCAGGATATGAGCATAGGGGGCTCACTTGTCAAATTCGATTAATTTTATTAATAATATTCTTGTTAAGTACTACTGTATGTCATATTATGCTTTGTGAGAATATAATAATTTATTTATTGTAATTTGAAATTTTTGCATGTAATGAAGGAGCACATTTGCTTGCTGCACATTTAATGTCCAATCACCTAAAATGTCTCGTAGCATTTAATGTATTTATGAAGTGATCCAAGTGGCTGCCAAGCGGATGCTAACCTCGGCGTTATGCTGCCTGATCAGTCTAAAATAATCTCATTGTTATACTCTAAACTAAGAGGGTTCCTTTCAAAATCACTTTATAAATGCCCCCAACATTTGTGATGATAGGTAAGCCATTTATTACACCGAGTTTGATATTTTCCTTCATATTTCCATCATAAGTTTACGGATTTAAACATTGGAGAACCTGAGTTGGAGGCACTCTCAACTAGCTCACGTTTGTTTCGCATCTTGCAGGTCGAGAAATTTTCCTTTTTTGGCACCTTCCAATCCTCCCTGAGATCACCCATCTCCTCGATCTTGAGCTCCATCAAATCTGACCCACATCACTTTAAAAAAGCATGACAGAAACAGAAAATTACATGCGTTCCAACTGATTGAAGCACAGTAATCATCACCCTAGCTAGAATGGCCAACCGTGCCAAGAAATTGTAACACGAACTTTGTGCAAGATTGAGATATGGGCCTCCTAGCATGAGCCTAGCAAATGAGAGCCCCTTTAAAGATAGTGGAATTGTTGATTAAAAGTTCATTTGATAATGAATCCCTTCTCCTTTAAACAAGGGGGAAAAAAATGGCACCCTCCAGAAAAAATAACACAAAGCTGAGCACGCGTGTTAATTTAATTATAGTCATGAAATGCCAAAAGAAGAAAAAAAAGAAGAAAAAGAGAAAGAAAATGACACCTTCTTTAATTATTATTACTTTCACAATTTCAAAGTAGCTTGATTTTTGTGATCAGAATTATTGGATAACCTTAATTTGTTTTTTTTTCCCCTTTTCATTTTTTTTATATTATTTTTGGTGTTGAATGTTGATGTGTTGTTCTATAATTGTTAGTTGTTACTAATGGAAAGAACATTTTTTTTCATGCCCGATCATTGAACACCGAAGTAATGAGAATTGAGTCGCATCAATTTAATTTCAATTTAGCTGTCGATCTGACACAATCATCACCGATTGGTATTCAAATACTCGGTGTGTTTGATAATTTTTTTTCCAACCGAACAATTACTTTTTTTTTGTTTGGAAGCGGCTGAAAGGAAAGAGGGAAGAAATTCTCTTTTTCCCTCCCATATATGGGGTCTTGCTTAGTTTTAGTCCCGCTAATTGTAAAATGCTTCACATTGCATCTCATATCTCGAAATTCTTTCAATTTTAGTTATTCAGTTCACTTTCATTAGTTATCTCATAATAATTTCAAAATTTTCGTAATAATCCCATGTAATTTAAGTACCCGCCGGAAGTTTGCTAAAGAATTAAAACATATAAAATGCTATGTGAAACAATCATATTCAATGAAATTAAAATTAAACAAGACATATAGGACCCAAAGTGATTATTTTGCCGAAAGAGGGAGCAGTTGGCTCGCTAGAGAAGCGCCCATGTGGCTGTACAAAATAAAATTTTTTGCTACTTTTAAATTTGCATTTAGTATAAATAAATAGTTAGCCCAACTTCAAAATTAAAGTCTGGCCTCAAAAATCCGCAGAGAATGTTGGGCCTCGACTGTATCAGTGTAGACCAACTAAAAGTAGCTTCAAAATTTTTAAATAGGGGCGTACAAAAAATAAAAAATAAAGGCTTAATTATATTTTTGGTCCTGTAAGTGAGATCCTCTTTTTAAATTTCATCCTGTAAGTTAGATGGTTGCACATTTAGTCCTCCATGTTGATTTAATTTGACACATTTGGTCCTGAATTGATACATTTGGTCCCGAATTAATACATTTGGTCCTAAATGGGATATGATTACATTTGAAAATTTAGGGTCAAATGTGTCAATTCGGAATCAAATGTGTCAAATTAAATTAACATACAGGACTAATGTGCAACCATCAAACTTACAGGATGAAATTTGAAAAATGGGTCTCACTTACAGAACTAAAAGTGTAATTAAGCCAAAAATAAAAATCCATAACTAGTTTACCGAGCACATTAAATGCATATGCAAATTAAGAGTTAGCTATAATTTAATCAAATACTTAATTTAGAATAAAATTAACTTATTTTAGTTTCCTATATAATTATATAACTATTTTTATTTTTTATACTACTTTTTTAACATTTTTTTGATATATTTATTAAACTTATGATAAATGAAAAAATAATTTAAATATAGATTGTAGAGTTAAATTTACAAAACACTCTGTGTTAGCATAATTAATTTTAAAAATTCTTATGTTAAAAAAAATTAGTTTTAAACTACTCTTATTTTTTAATATTAACAAGCCGCTAACAAGGTCATTTTGTGAAAACTTTAGTACAAATTACCCATTTTACCCCTTAATAAAAATCTTAAAAATAGCACCATGTGTTGTCTCATTCTCTACCAAAAGCTTGTATCTAGAAAATGAAAGAGGGAAAAATCTTTTTCGAACTCAAACCCTAACTTTCAAAATTTCTCAAATATTTGAAGTCGCGAGTTGCATGACAATTTAGTTGTGGTGCTTGTAGCGGTGTTTTAGAGCAAACGCTTACATAGGGCTGTGATTTTTTTTTTTGATGTTTGACAGTTTTTGTTAGGAAAATCAACATCCACTCTTTCTTTGTTGTTTTAACCATTTCTAATGTCTTCGTTGCTCATTTTTTAAGGTTATGGATTCTATGACCTTGAACTTTTGCAACGGTTAATTGGAATTGTTAGGGCTATAAATGGGTGATCGAAAATTCGATTACTATTCGCATTCGTATCTGTTTATAAAGTTTATTATCCATATCCGTATAAAGCAGATATTATCTATATCCGATTACAAGTATCTAAATAATAAACAAACACGGATATAGTAATTGTATATCCGCTCTATTTAATATCCACTCCAAATATGTATCAGACAAATATATTCGTTTAATTATATCAGTTATCCGTATCCGATAAATAACGTTAAAAAAATTATTATTATTATTATTATTATTATTATTATTATTATTAGTAGTAGTAGTAGCAATAGTAGCAGCGGCAACAACAGTAGTAGTAGTAGTAGCAGTAGCAATAGTAGCAGCAACAACAACAGTAGTAGTAGTAGCAGCAATAGTATTAGTAGGAGGAGCAGTAGTAGTAGCAGCAACAGTATTAGTAGGAGCAGCAGCAACAGTAGCAGTAGTAGAAGTAGTAGCAACAACAGTAGTAGCAGCAGCAGCAGCAGCAATAGTAGCAATAGTAGTAGTAGCAGTAGTAGCAGCAGCAACAATAGCTGCATTAGTAGCAGTAGCAATGAGAGCAACAGTAGCAGCAGTAGCAATAGTAGTAGCAGCAACAACAGCAGTAGTATTAGTAATAGTAGGAGTAGTAGCAGCAGTAGTAGTAGAGTGCGTGTGTCTGTGTGTGTGTTCTAATGTCTTCTTATAAATAAAATAGATAGAAAAAAAATCCGATTGATTCATATCTCTATAATTTACAACGAAATAAAAATATAAGTAAATATATTAACTTTACTTATATATATAAAAAACTTTTAATTAGATAAATTATATAAAATTTATTTGATTTTTTTATTTATATAAATAGATTTGGACATTTGAATAAGCGGATTCGCATATTCAGTTGGATATTTGAATAATCGTAAGTCAAAACGAATATTCGGATGTCCGAATATCCATAATTTTGTTATATTTTTAGAAATACAAAATGGATTCGGCTATATCGGAATTCGCAAAATATCTGTCAGATTTAAATTCGAATATGAGGTTTTGAATATTTATCGAATTCAGATATGGATATAAATATCGAAAAACTTAATCGAATACGGATTCAAATACTGCATATCTGCTCCGTTTAATATCCGTTTACACCTCTAGAAATTGTAATAGAATTGTGGATCTTATTATGTGATGGCGGGTGGGGTATTCTATGGAGTACTTTCTAATTAGAATGTGTTCTATTGTTTCTTAAAAAAATAAGTTTCACCATCAAAAAAAAGAAAAAAAATTAAGTTTGGTTTTTTTGACATCCACATACAACATATTCAAATTGTAGTTATTAAGACATAGGGTTATGCCTAGTAATATCATACACTTAAGGATATCAGTGGCTAATTTTATAATGTTTAAAACAGTGATTTAAACCCATAATTTATATGCATATACTAATGCTGATACAACAAAGATTGTAAATTGAAAAAAAAAAACTAACTAGATTTTGTGTATTGTCCCAAGAATATTGTATTGTTTACATATTCTGCACAATTTAGATTTGATACAGGGTTCTTGCTACCAATTGGTTATAACACAAGCTTATGTTAAACAATATTATTAGACTAAGGGTGCAACACATTTATTCAAATTTAATAAGATTAAAAGAGTAATTTCGCAGGTCTAAAATACTAGTTGAGATGTAGTAATGCCGCATGCTACACAAATTGTCGAAGAAATGTCTTAGTTGATGGAATTCACAATATACCATGTTTTTATACTCATTTTTATTTTATAAGATTTTTTCGCTTAAATTACATCTAACATAGGGGTGATCTGTGCAAAAAAAAAATAATCCTAAATTTTATGATTGAAAGAAATAAATAGAACAAAAAGTAGAAAAAAAATAAAAAGAAGAACGTAAAATATAAGGTATAAAGGGAAACAAAAGCACAATAAGAATTGAGAGGAGGAGAGGATTTTAGGGTGAGCAAATTTAAATACATAAGGAAAAAAAGTTGAAGGATTTTCATTTAATGTAACAATATAAATAGTATAAATTATAGCAAAAATATGGCATAAGTAGCTGCCCTTCTCAGAGACTATGCCGTAACTATTTAAAAGTCTGTTTGGATAAGTTTTTTTTTTAAGTAGAAGCATTTATTTTTTTTTAAAAACACTTCATAGCTAAAAATTGTGTTTGGTTGTACTTTTGAAAAAAGGAAAAGCCAGAAAAAAGCCAAAACATGACTTTTTGTCCAAATAAAAGCACCTTTTAAATATAATTTTTATTACTGTATCCAAATGCTAAATTACTTACTTAAGAAAAAAACTTTACTATAAAAAGTACCGTTTAAAAATAATTTTTTCTTTAAACCCATCTAAATGGTCCCTAAGTCTGTAAGAAAATGTAAATTGAAATTGGATGTATTTTGTTGTTAATTAAAATTTTAAATATATTTATTTATCTATAACTTTACTGCAATGTAACTTTAAAGTTTTGTTTTCTACAAAAAATTAATCGATTTATTTTTCATCAATTTACCTTTTTATTTAATAAAATATATTGGGTATATAAGTAAGAGTACGGACTTTTTATAATTTTAACCTAAAAGAGTAATTTTCTGACACAAAAAAAAACAGTGTAAAAATAACTTAACTCGCCAACGGGAATGGCGATATCAGTCAAAGTCGCCATCCCCGTTGGCGACTTTAATAAAATATAATAAAATTTATCAATTTATCAGAAAAAAATAATATAATAAGGGAAGTCGCCAATAAAATAATATTTTTCTTGTTCACGGGAAAAAAAAGAAAAATACTAGGACTTGCCATTTTTTTTTTGGGGCCAACAAAATGTAATGATCACTTTGTTCACTAAATTGCTCTAATTTGGACTTATTAATATAGGTTTAAATTTTGTAATGAAAAAATTACTTCACCTTTTTTTTTTTCGAAATTAAATGTTAATTTTTTTTAATGTAGGTTTAGTCTGTTAAAAGTTTTGAGACCTTGGTTTTTAGTGTTAAAGTGAGAATTAAATTTATAATTTTTTATTCTAACAAAGGATGCATGCTGCATTAAAGTAAAAATTATAATCTTCACTAATTAGTCTGTTTTTTATTGTTAAAGTGAAATTTATAATTTTTCTCGAAGCTCTTAACAAAAAATTTGTTAACATTCAATTTTGAAAATAAAAAAAAAAGGAAAAAAGGTAAAGTCACCATTCGATTCAAAAAAAGTGTTCCGAAATACCAATAGCAAAACTGGACGATTTAAAAATTACTAAAAAATAGACAAAAAATTATAAATTTAATTCTCATTTTAACAATAAAAACCAAAGTCTCGAAGCTCTTAACAGACTAAACTTGCATTAAAAAAAAATTAACATTTAATTTCAAAAATTAAAAAAAGAAAAAAAAGGTAAAGTAATTTTTTCATTATAAAATTTAAATCTATATTAATAAGTCAAAATTAGTGTAATTTAGTCAACAAAGCCATCATTACATTTTGTTGGCCTAAAAAAGAAATTTGGTGGGACTCGCCAATAGTATTTTTCTTTTTTTTGTTTTATGTGAAGAAAAAAAATATTATTTTATTAAAAATCATCTTGGCAATTTCTCTTATTATATTAATTTTTTTATTTGTAAATTTTTTTTATAAATTAATAAAATTTATTATATTTTATTAAAGTTGTCAATGAGGATGAAGACTTTGACTAATGTCGCTATTTTCATTGGCGAATTAAGTTATTTCTATATTATTTATATTTTTTGTGTCAGAAAATTAAACAAAATATTCATTTAGGTTAAAATTATAAAAAAATTATAAAAAATCCTAAGAGTACTTGTTTTTCGGGGTAAAAAGATTGTGACGCGACTCAATAATGGCGAGCAATAAATTATAGGAAATTGGGGCTAGATTTTTTGCGATTTCTAATGGAGAAATCAATAACTAGCGCATCTACAACCTACCTATACACTATCAAAAACGAATATACTCTCAACACGTCGCAAAATTTTCCCAATACAACAAGCAATATTTGCTGTACGCAACATTGGAATTTCCGTCACTCACTCGTATATATATATACATACATATATATATATATATGTATGTATATATATTGGAATCTCCGTCACTCACACGTGTTTATATATATATATATATGTAAATATATACACCCCCACCCCCCTCGCCCACTTGTTGCATCACTTCACGGCAAAGGAACAGATAAAATGGGTTTGAAGGTATGCTACTGTAGAATAATTTTACTGCAAGATATTCCACTACCCATTGTTTTTTTTTTTCTTTTGAATTTACTCACATGAGTGGTCGATTTAGATCGTGCGGTGAATTGGGATTCAGGATTTGTGTTGATTAGATCTGGTAAATGATTAGTAGTGCAATGAAAATGATAAAAATTGTGTCTTTAGATGCTATCTATTATTTGGGATCGTGGGCTTGATATATAATAGCACAACTTTGTTCTTGAAAATTGGTGCTTGATTTGTTTGATCTACAGACTTTGCAAAATGGGTATCTTGGATTTGAGTTTATTTAGTATTATATGTGGCAATTAAGTTGAATATGAGTTTAGTGTGCTTGAGATGCAAGAAAGAATCAGTTAATTTGCTGAATTTGCTTTTGTTATTGTGAAATTGCTTTAACAAAGAGTTCTTGTGCTCCGTCTAGGCCATTTGACCGAATGAACATATATCCCATGTTTAAGGATGTGGGGAGTGCAATGTTGGGTTCGAATTCTTATACTTTGCGTGTGTGGATGATATATGTGATTATAAAAAGAAAAGAAAATGATATTTAATTTGCCAAAAAATATTGGGGCAAAATCTTGTATGTGGGCTTTCAGGAAGAATTTGAGGAGTATGCTGAGAAGGCCAAGACCTTGCCTGAGAGTACTACCAATGAGAACAAACTCATTCTTTATGGGCTTTACAAGCAAGCCACTGTTGGAAATGTCAACACAAGTTAGTATTTCAAGCTTATTAGTATATGCAGTACTTCTGTTTAATTTTGAGAAGCCCCCGTCTGGGATAATCATAAACATTAGTGCATGTTGGTTGATCCCACCTGAGTGGGAACAAGTGCATGGTTGGATGGTTTTGATTGTCCATGGATCGCCTAACAATATGATTCAGATCTCTGCATCATGTGCCGATCATAATTAGGTTTGCTCTGCGTATAACTGCAGGCCGTCCCGGTATCTTCAACATGAGGGACAGGGCGAAGTGGGATGCTTGGAAGGCCGTTGAAGGTATTTGATTGGCATTCCCCAGAAGCATTTTAGTTTATTGGCCCCATGATCTAATAACTAGGAAAAATCTTACCCGAAGCAGGTTTTGCACCCAACTAATTGTACACAGGTGTTTGTTGCACTTGCCACTGGGTTGTAAGCCCAGTGGTTGGGGGTTCAAATCTAGTACTATTGTGATTCTAGGTTCGAACCCTCTTTTTCTCTCCCCTTCTTCCTTGGGTGAGAGTGTGTAGGGCGTTTCGGTCGACATGTATGGGGTATTCCAAGTGGATTCTATCCAAAAAAAATGTGTTTATTGCACTTGCCATACGATTGTTAACTGGAAATTGGAGTACCATTCACTTGCCAACTGTAATGTACTTGCTATGTGATTAGCTTTGGTCCGGCCCATCTTGGTTCGGTCTGGAGCTTAATTTTGATCCACTTTGTTTTTTATTCGATGGCAGGAAAATCCCAGGATGAAGCGATGAGTGATTACATCACTAAAGTGAAGCAGTTGCTCGAAGAAGCTGCTGCAGCCTCGAGTTGATTATTAACTATTTGAAATTAAGTTATGGAGTTACTTGTGTCGAATTTCTGGAACAGGATAAAGCCATAAGTTATGAACTGTACTGGTCTGTTTTATGTTTGTAATCCCCTTGTTTTGGGGACTTATTTATGCTTGAATCCCATGGAGTTGTGACATTGTTAACAATGCCATATTGTTGTGCTTATATTGTCTCTTTGGGTTATTCTTGAAATTAGCTGGTAACGCTTAACTGGAGACTCTGTTTCCATCTCGATCTCTAAGGCGAAACCTTAAGATGTGGATTTGATTATGTAAAATCATATATTACACTCAAGAGAATACAATAAAACAATCGGGCAATTTATATAAATCATGATAAGAACTCCTATCTATTGGTATATCCTTTGGATCAAGAAAGGATCCATGCATACTTGACAAAAATCTTTTGTTATACGTATTTTAGTTAAATTTTTTAGGTGGTCCATGCTTCTTTCAATTAAGAAAGACACAAAATAAGTACTTGTAGTGGGACACAAGGACAGGTTGTAAGATGAGTTGAGCTGACTCAACGTAGCTCAAGCTTGTCGAGCTTGGGGTCTTTGATGAGCCGAATATGAGTTCACATGTGATTTTTTGAAAGTTTGCAAGTACTTTTTTTCTTTTGATATTATATATTTTTTAAATAAGTGCCTTTCATTTTAATTTTTTTTGATATTTTTGAACATATAAATAATAAATAACAGTATTATATTGATAATAAATTTGTATAAAACTATTTAATGTTTTCTATAATGTAAATGCTTAAGTAATGCATTCATAAAAACGAGTCAAGCCGTTCGAATTTGAGTTCAACTTTTGAACGAATTTATGAGTCGAACTCGAGCTTTATCATTTTTATTAGAGATCAAACTCAAAAAAAAAAAAAAAAAACAGACTCATCTAGCTCGAGCTCTTAAACCCTAAATAAGTGAAATTCTCCCAATGGTATATCATGACATGAGCCCATATATTGAGGTACCTTTCTGGTGTGCTCTAGCCTAGCTTGATGACAACGATCAGAGTCCGCCAACCGGCATTTGACGGCAACGGACTCGTGAAATATTGTCGTGCTCGCGTGCATTGGTAGGGAATTTTGTTTGAACTCATGCGTCTTTGATGAGCCGAGGCCGAGCTCGAGCTTGAGCTCATATGTGACTGTACTCACAAAATGGTGGATGGAGCAAATGATCCTTGTAATGGAGATGGACATATTGAAAGATTATATAAATGCAAATGGGAGCTTTTGTAGGGCGCATCTATTACACTATCCAATAGTTCAAACTAAACCCCAAAAGGACCAAACCAAACCTTCACAAGAACTTGACAATTCCCCACTCTATCTGGTCCCCCAGCCATTCTCAAACAGGAGAGGCAGATTATAAAGGAACAGTTATCTACTCAGACTCAGGACCAGGGCAACCAGCCTTCAATCACTATCGCGACATGGAAACCGTTGAAAGCTTCCAACGCAGACCACCAGAGCGACAATGATGCCTAATTGTCTTCGATCCTCACACCACTTGCTCAGGGGTATCCTGACAGGATTCTCTTTTTCTCTCATGAATTTCCCATTTCCGTTATGTCAGCATCCCAAAAGCTGGCCATAATCAGTTATATCCATTTTCTTAAACTTTGTTTCAAACCGTTGGATGAGAATATAACCATGTAATAAAATAAAATTCCAATACCGTAATGCATGGTCCATCAATCCACAAGAACTTCCAACCCATGACATGGTTCTTGAGCTGGTGAATTGATTTTCACCATAAAAGGTGGTAGGGGTGGGGGGCACATGAACTTGAACCCCATTACAGGCTTCTTGAGCTGGCGAAAATGGATTTTTGATATGGTCCCTCACCCCTCAAGGCAGTTGGGTGGGGGGCGGCAATGACAAAGCCAAATAACAGACTTTTTGAGCTGGTGAAATTGGATATTTGATAGGGTCCCCGACTGTAGGGGCCGGGCGGAGGGGGTGCATGAGCTTTCAGTCCGAGGACCACACAACAAGCAATACGCTATGCGGCAACGACCTTCAACCACTTAATTAGCAAGAATGACAAACAAAAGCAATAGAGGGACTGTACATTTATGGAATCACTACAACATCAAATAGTTGGATTAGTTTCTACTGAGCAAATGGATACCTAGATACGTAATATTCCCTCGCACGAGAAGCACCGTCCCTAGCCAATATTCCTTCGAGATCTCCTATGATTCTTGCCAGCCATATCTCTAAATTTCTCTGGATTTCTTTGAAGTTGTTTCTGATGGAGTCCAGCGACCGTCTTGTGGCCAGTTTAGCCTGCTCCCCTCCATGATAACTCTTTCCCGTCTCGGTTTGTAGTGCCAACAGTTTCTGGTTAGTTTCAGATGCACGCTGCTGTAGTCGAAAAGCTTCTAGCAAAAACTCAGTTTGCCTTTGCGTTCGAAACTCTGAACTGAGGCTGGCTTCACAGGGATCACTGGCTTGCTTTAGAAGGAAGAAGAGAAAAAATGCCTCATATGAGAAGAAAATCTTTGAGAAATTACATATACCCCCCTTGTAATTTATTTCTACCTTGCAGTTACCCCCTTCTGTTGACCATCAACATAGTTGGATCATACCATCATTCAAATTTCAATACTCTTTCCAAATTTCTTTGGCATATTCGGATGATATCATTCAAGTTTTTCAATAAATTTTGTCAGTTTTGGTCAAATTGCCATGGTTAGAAGGGGGAATTTGTAATTGCAAAGCCAAGAGGGAAACTTCGTGTAATCAATATCTTAATACTGATTCAAGCAAGCTTCTAGCGACATGCATCATTGAAGGCTGGAAAATAAAATTATTACCATTCTTCTGCAGAGATCATCGATTTTTCCCGCTAATCCTTGATACCTCTTGGCCTGCTTTCGCATTTGGGACGGTACCTTTGAGAGATCTCCCTTGCCAATTCTTTCTAAATTCAATAGTTCTTGCTCGAGCAATTTTAGTTTAGTGGAAACTCCAGTCGAGTCACCATCTACTTTCCAAGGGGACTCCCTTCTGCACAAGAAATAGTTGTTGCATTAGGAATAAAAGATGTTTAGCATCAGACAATTTAACAAAGTCATAAATAGATGGTGATGTTTTACTTACCTAGATACGAAATGCTTCATATGATAAACTGATTCGAGCGATTCATACTGCATATCCTGCATCTGAAAAATCAGCGAGCCATTAACAATATCCAACAGTAAATATTCCAAACAGTCACAAAAAAAAAGGAAATCAACAAAGACGAGAATATCATCTTAAAGGAAAAAATATTGAAAGAACACAGAATATGGATAAGAAAATCTATCAATTGAAGCTGACAACTCTACAAGAAAGATTAATAGCACATGGTATTAGATGCTGATTTTGAAAAAGCCTAAATGGAACCTCTAATAAGTCATTGCACAAATAGATACAATATGCCTGTACTCCATCAAGCAAGTTGTCTATGGGTGCCCTCACAGGCAAGGAATGCTATTATTAACTTTGAGAGGCAAAACTACAGGAATCAATACTCTGGCAATCATCTGACGTCCTCTTGAGGACTTCGTAAGACACAGCTAAGTTATTAGGCTCAACAGACCCGAACAATAGAAAATTAGTTTGGTGGGACGAGATTAATTTTTTTACAAGAAGGCACTTTTAGTATTTTGGGAGTGTAAAATTTTGATTTTTAACAAAAATGCAAATAAAATATAGTTCTACATAGACCTTTGCATTGGGTTGGGGGCCGCGGGGGGGGGGGGGGGGGGGGCGCAGTGGGAACCTGCCAGGACGAGACCCTCCATGGTTCCATCCAATATCAATGAGTATGCTTAGATGCGGTGGTCCAAGAAATCATACCAGTTAGAGAAATAGAAAAGCTGAAGTTAAGCAGCATTTAAGGAGAACAGAAAACCCTTTTCTGAACTCCCTTGTCATAATATGAAGAAATAAGGACAAAGATTTTAGGAGCTTAGAACAAGAGACCAGACAAAGGAGGCAATAAGTGTTCACATCTTAACAAAGTTTAATAATTAGGATTCACTGCAGGACACAACAAAATTTGAATTTGAATTTGACCGAAAATTGCACCATCTTGTCTAAAATATAAGCATTATTCCGTACAATTTCAAGCTTCAAGTAAAAACATGATGAGAATAAAAGAATAGCGCCAAGAAAACTGGCTACAAGAAGTCGAAAAAAAAAAAAAACACATCATTACCAAAGAAAAAAAATAACTCATTTACAACTAGCCTATAGGAACTTTTATATTTTCGGGGTGTCACCAATATTCTATTTACTAATGTTACTAGCACATCTTTCTATATACTTGTGACTAAGCAATTATCCATAAAAAACAGTAAAATTTAGCACATCAAGTCACTAATAGGGGAAACAAAAAGTAGCATATCATGGTAAAACTCAGCAACAAACATATTCATAATAGAGAACATGACACGACACAAAACGTACCAACAAGATAAAAATTTCAAAGTGAAAAATACTTCATTTTTAGCAGAGTGATGAGAAAGTGGAACAAGATACAAAAGTTTATTCACATATAAAAACAGTTTAGCCAATAAGAAAGCCTCATTGTGTCAAACAAATCAGTGAATTTGACAATATTGTTAGCATTCAAATCATTTTCTGACCCCCCAAAAATTAAAAAAACATAATTTGCACTGCTAATCACAACATTTCTTCATAAGTCAGCCTCTAATGTAGCTGTCTCAACTGGCTATAATCTTGTACATGATTCGCTCTTAACAATGATAGATGAATTGAAGCAAGTTTACCCATTAGAAGCTCAAGATTCAAAAAGAACTCTCTACAGATCCCATAAATCTTAGTTATAATGTAAAACAAGCAAGCAAAAAACTAAGATATCTCATTTTCTTCACATGTGCAAAGATTCATGGTTTTCCCTTTCAACCAAATTCACTAAGATTTACTTAAATTTATTAAAACCCTCCGATCAACTACAACAATAATGCGAGCACAAACCAAAACTTTCAACAAAACACACACACACACAAACAGAGCTACACTCTTTACCTGCCAGAGACTTGCTTTCTCAGACCAGAATTTTGAAGCGGCAGCAGAATTCAAGAAGTCTGAGCTAAATCCACTATTATTCTGTCCATAAACAGACCCCATTTCATCCACCCCACCTCCATTGAAGCACTCCTCCTCCCCCAAATCCACCCCATCTGAAACCCCAGCTTTCCCATACCTCACCCCCGTGTCACCGTAGCACTCCCCACCATCACCCTCCATCTCACAGTTACTTCTACTCATAAAATTCAACATTTCATCTCTCTCACCGATTTCCCTCTTCAAATCTTCAATATTAGCCTTCAGCTCAGCCTCCACTCCTTCAAAGTCCTCAACTTTACCCTTCAAATAAGCTATTTCCTCATTACACTCATCGATCTGCTGCAAAAGCCTCTTCTCTTCCTGCTGCCATGCGTGCCTGTGGCTTGCAAAGATTTCAACAACTCTTGCGTTGGCCTTTGAGTCCTCTTTTCTCCTCGAGTGGAGCTGCTTCAGCTGATCCTCTGCTTGCATAAGCTTAAAGGAGAGAGCTTTGTTCTTGTTCTGGAGTGTTGAGAGTAATGGGATTGATTTCTTGGGTAGAAACCCAAGAAAGATTGTGAAACTGAAGCCCAAATATGTGGACAAGAGCTTACGAAAATGCTCATCATCATCATGGAGTTGTTGTTCTTGGTTCTCATGATTCTCTTCTTGCTGTTCTTGGGCAGCCATTGCTCTGGAAGTTTGTCTCTGCTTGGGAACAGTGTGTGTGTGTGTGTGTTGGTGTGTGAAATGTGTGTGGCTTTTGATTTTAGGGGTTGCCTTTTTGTGGGAGTGTGGTTTTTTGGGTAGTTGGTCTTTACTGGAGTCCCTTGGTTGAGTTGTGTACTTTTTGTGTGTTTTTAGGTGTCTGTTTTGGCCTTTTTTGAGTGTCTTATTACTGCTGCCTTTTTTCGTTTTTCTTTTCATTCAGTTTCTCAGGATGGGTCACTTTTCCCCATTTGGTGTAATTGTAGTTTTGGTCTCTTTATATTTGGAAATTTGAGTTGACGCCAAGTGAAACTTCTTGGCAGTAAATCTCCTTAATAAGTTTAATTATTAAAAATAATAAGTTTAATTCTATCCCAAACTTGATTCGATCGAATCAAGTTTAATCACACGATGAGTATTTTATACTTGACATGTGATTGATCACTCTTATTAAATTATACACTAATCACACGACAAATATAAAATACTCGTAACATGATTAATGCTGATTCGATCGGAATGGCCTAGACTAAAATCTCTCGCTACGTAATATATTTAATTTTTCTTTGACATTTTTAACTAGAAAGCGATCACTAAAAATAGTTAAAAATTAATTCCATCTACTTGATCTATGTATAAATATTACCTCAATATTATGCTCTTAAAGTTTAGAATCAATTCAATCCCTCAAATTTAAATCTTTATGTTTTGATGTTGTAGTTTATAAATTAATAATATATTAGTCATTCTGATAAATTTTCCAGCCAAACTTCACTAAAAAACACTTATTTGAGTGGCATTTTCGTCAATTTTTATTTAGAATAGTTTTGAACAAGTAAGTTGGTCGGTAAAAATTAAGAAAAATGACCCTTCCAATAAGTATTTTTGGGTAAAATTTAGCCCAAAAGTTCATTGAAGGTAAGGAGCAACATATGGCAATTTAAGCTAGAAAAAATTACAATTTTAGGACTGTATATTGTATCCTCTAACAATTTTAGGACAATAACTTTTTTATTTGCAATTTCAGGACATGAATTTAAGATTTTGTGGCATATTTAGGATAAAATTCCAACCAATTTTCCAACAAATTTCCAAATATCGAGGTGCAAAGTCCTAAATGTGCCACAAAATCTTAAATTTATGTCCTGAAATTGCAAATGAAAAAGTTAATCTCCTGAAATTGTTAGAGAGTACAACATATAATTCTAAAATTATAATTTTTCCAACTTGAAATCAAAGTTATTCTAATTATAAACTTTAGGGACCATTATTGAC
The DNA here is from genome assembly GCA_026212405.1 of Petrea volubilis. Lineage (NCBI taxonomy): Eukaryota > Viridiplantae > Streptophyta > Magnoliopsida > Lamiales > Verbenaceae > Petrea > Petrea volubilis. The sequence goes on from CM047879.1 coordinate 11,298,762, forward strand.
ATTCACCCTAATCTCTTTTAGGCATATTATTATCATGTGCAAAATGTAGCTGAGGTTATATACACATCCAGATGTAATCTTTTATTTAATTTATTTCATAAAGTTCGTGCACATCATTATTCACAACTTACCAATTTAAAATTTTAAATCATAGATACATTATTTTTGCTTATTATAGATCTTCACTTGGACATAAATAGCAATATACTTTTATTTTCATTCTTCCTTTGGCTTCCTCACATGTTAATGAACAAATAATGTTGAAATGGAGGGGTCGAAATGCAAATTTATCAGAGTTAAGGGACTCAAAAGTATAGTATGGGTTAGATCTTTGGTTAATAAATTGGTTTGATTCAACAGCGACCTTTTTCATTAATGAATCATCAGATTCCTCATATCAAAACAATTCAGTTTTGCAGGAGGTACTTCAGGCTTTCAACATGCTTTTACCAGATATTAACAAGACTTTTCATTTATTTTAATTCCATATTTTAAACTTTATTTTTGGTGCTAATATATATATATATATATACACATATATAAATATATATATGATTAGTTTTTGGATCGTGCTAATATACAATCAACAAACTTTATTTTTGGTGCTAATATTAATATATATATATATATACACACATATAAATATATATATATATATGATTAGTTTTTGGATCGTGCTAATATATAATAACTATACTTTTATATTTAGAATTATATCCATGCGATGGATGTTGAAATGGATAGTGAAAAGTAGTAGTAGTAGTAGTTCTTCTTCTTATTATTATTTGCCTATCTTGAAACAAAGAGATTAAATTCCTAATTGAGTGTGTAATGGAGTCCGAAATTTTTAATTGAGGGGATGGGATTAAATTTTTATAAAATATCAAAATAACTTTTATAATTTAGAGGAATAAAATTTACAATTATATATACATGTGTAAATTTTAATTTAATGTAAATTTGAGGGGAGCAAAATTAAAAGTTTCCGTCTCTGTATATTTCTCTTCTCATTCTTTTAAATATTTTGAGTATTTATTTTACATGAAAAATGATATGGTAAGATGAATTTGTTATGCGTGATGAATTTGGACGTTTAAGAGTAGTTCAGGGTAGGATTGATCATTTAGTTAATATCAAGGCAAAATTAATGCATATAAATAAATATAAATGATAAGACATTTTTTTTTCCTGCTTGATAAGATGTTTTTTCAATTAGAAATAGTTCTCGATAAGATATTTTCTTCTGATAAGATGGAAGAAATGAAGGGATAGGGTTCCATTTAAGACTGTAGACTGGAAACTGAAAAAAGAAAATGACGAGAATCGGTTTTCAGTAATGGTTGTAAATCAGTCGAGTCGAGCCGAGCGGTACTGAATAAAATTTGGACAAAATTTTTGAACTTGAACTCGATGAGTTTAATTTTTTTATAGTTCAAATATGACGCAATTAACTTATGCTTAACTTGGTTCGACTCGACTAAATTTAAATTTTCAAATAATTTGAGTAGTTTAAACTCAAACTCGAGCGCAATTCGAACTTTGAAAATTTTCATTTAATAAAATAATAAACATATAATTTATTTTGCTTTTATTTTTAAAATTATTATTTTATAATATAAAATGATATAATGTAATAATATTATGTAGTAATATACATATATATATATTACCAGTACAATAAATATATTTAATGAAATAGTATGTATATATTTATAATATAAAAATATATTATTAAAAATATAAAAACATTAAACTAACGTCCTAGTTCACTAACTGGATACCAAAGGTTTTGAGATCAATTCAAGATCAAGCTCGATCTCGGCTCGCGAAGTTTGTGAGACGATCCAACTCTTTTGCTCCCCTAACTTTTATAACGAGAAATGGAAAACTTCCGAATACACTTGACACGTTTAGAATTCACCATGTATCAGTACAATTAAAATATATTTTAAATATTTAATGTTTCTTAGAATTTTTTTATTATAACGTCTGATATGCAAAAATTTTCTACAAGAAATGCCCAACCAATTATATTCTTGGGCTGTATTAAAAAAAATAAAAATAAATTCTTGGACATCCACAACCGAAGAAAAAGGCTTTACAAAACACTCACAAGGCCTTAACTGTTTAAATTTTGAATATATATATATATATATATTCTAAAATAATTTATATATAAATTAAACGATACAAATTATGTTATATTTTATACTTGTTTTTGCAAATAAATAAAAAATATAATATATTTTAATCACTAGCACTCCACTTGTATCAACCTGGTTAGTTGATGAATTGATTGGTGATTAATGGTGAACTATATTACAAAAGCCTAGTGGACGAACGATAATTAATAGCTGCACAAAAGAATTTATTGATTGAAACACTTCACTTGTAAATTTCTTATTAAAAAAAAAGTGAATATTATCCACTGAAGCTCTGCAAGTATTTATTAGTATGTCAAGAAGGCTGTTGACTTCAATTTGACTTCAATTTACCATTGTCATAAAAGACAAGAATTTTTTAAAATTTAACCTAAAAAGGTGTAATGTTTAAATTTTTAATCTGTAATAAAAGTACCATAAAAATCTAACATAACTTGCTGTCGACGACAGCTAGAGTACTAAAATATTAATAAAATTTATGATAATTTAATATAGTTATCGGGAAAAATAATAATAATAAAATAATAAAACTCGCCAACAGTGTTGGCGAGTTTTAGAAAAAAAAAAGAAAAATTAAACTCGCCATTCCAATTGGCGATTTTAATAAAGTATAATAAATTTTATCCATTTATAATATATTTTCCGAAAAAAATAATATAATAATGAAAGCATTGGCGACTTTCAATTTATTATTATTTTTTTAATATTCAATTTTATATATTAATCCGAAAGAAGGGAAAAAAAAAGAGGGGGAAGTCGCCATCCTTTAAATTTTCAAAATCCCAGATGTATGTAATAGATGTATTCTAATTAAAAAAAAAATGTCATGAACTTGAAATTTATTGTTGTAAAGTTAAATTTATTGGTGGCTTTGCTTGGATAGGAGACCAATGCGTGTTGAGGTGTGTGTCCCGTCCCAATATGATAATCTAATTGTCATCCACTCTTGTTAATCCTCTTTGGCCTTTAATTAATTAATATATAATGTTTTTTTTTTTTTGAAATTGAAGTCTCCAATAGCTATGGCGACTTAAACAAAAAAATTCATTTTTTTTGGTTTGTCGTTTTCCAAAACTCGCCATCACCGATGGCGAGTTTAATTTTGTTTTTCTTTCCCGAAACTTACAACACTGTTAGCGAGTTTTATTATTTTATTAGTATTATTTTTTTTCCTGATAAATATATTAAACTATTATAAATTTTATTAATATTTTATTAAACTTGCCGTCGTCGACAGGTGAGTCAGGTTAGATTTTTATGGTATCTTTTTTACAAGTCAAAAATTTAAACATTACACTTTTTTTGGGTTAAATTTAAAAAAAACCGTTAACTTGGTTTCTCTCTCAAGAGAAGCTAAAATGCAAGATTTTATACAATTTATAAATTATTCGAGCAACATTAACACCAGAACATCGAGAAAAAGATCATGTAACAATATATTTTTGTACATATATCTTGATTGTTATAAAGATATTGACGTGGTATATGGTGAAAATACCATATAATATCATTTTATTATTTCACTAATATTGTTCCCTCTCGAAAGTATTCCCCTCAACTGCGATTGAGTCAAGTGGAACCCAGGGCGACTCCTAGAGTCACGGCTGCTCGACTTGGTCGGCCATATCTTTGAGTCGAGTTGTTTGACAAGCTTGACCAGCTATCATTTTGATTGTGAGGCTGCTCAAATCCTGATAGAGGGATCCCCATCACTTTCCGTGAGAAGCACCTCTCCATCTAGTCTACCCCTCATTTTGACTCGTTCCACAAAAAGCCCCACTTCAAATATATATATATATGTATGTATGTATTTTTACCATACAATATTAAAAAACTAAACTTCTTGTTCCATAATAGAGTTGTGTAGCATCATTAATTCCTAAATATAGTATATGCACTAATATCCATCTTATGCCAACCCCAATAGAAAATAAATATTTTTATTTATATATCGCCATAATAAAAAGTAAATTGATAAAAATAAATTAAACTTTTTGTAGAACATAAATTAACAAATATTAATGCTAACAAATTATGTTGTCCTCATGCTAATAAACAAAGTTCAATCATTATATTCCGCCAAAAACCACAACCTTCGGATATTTATAAATAGAACCCAAATCCACCCGAATTGTTCACTCGCATCCAGATTACCAATTCTCTCTCTCTCTCTCTTCTTTTTATTCAAGAGTTCTGAGATATCTTTGTCCGGTGTTCTAGAGATTTCTAGAGCTACGTGCTCAAGAAAAATTGTTGCATCTTCATAGACAATTGCCATAAAAGCAATTAGCACTTATACGAGACAAATTTGTCTTAAAGATAAAATAATAAATTTCTTGCACGATTTTTACATAAAAATCACCAGAAAATTTGTTCATCCGACCTTTCAAGTTTTTTTTTAATTTAATAGCCCTCAATTTTTATTTTTTATTTTTAAGTTAAATATCCGATGTGGCATAATTTAAAGGTCAATAAAGTGAACTAAAAACTTCAGGATTGGACGGGGGTCGATTTGTAAATAAATAATTTTATAATTTATACTATATCGATCAATCGATCGTCTATACGTGTTGCTTAATCGATCACAACATGTCGCTTAATCGATCACAACATGTCGCTTGATCGATTAAGCCATGTCGCTTAATCGATTCAAAAAAGTCGATTAATCGATCTTAATATGTCGATTAATCGATTATCATATATCGCTCGATCGATCTTCATATATCGCTTCATCGATCTTCATATATCGATTGATCGATCATATGATATCGATTGATCGATTATAGTATATCATCATAATAGACTCCCGCGCGGTACACTTTCTTAGTTCCTTCTCAGAGACGCTTCACATTCCTCCTTCCTCATCTCTTCTCTTCCTTCTCATCTCAGTTGGAATCCATTCGAGAACTCAAAAAATCGTCGTGAAACCCTGATAAAATCCCAAAAAATTTAATTCTCCCCTCTTTGTCTCGTCGATTTCCCAAAAAAATCCCTTGAAAACTTTAATCACGTTTACCCTTTACTACAAGACCTGTTAAAAATGGAAGAAAGGAAAGACCAACAAATCGATGCTGTACCACAAGAAGCACAATAGCCATTGGTGAACGAGCCACTGGTGAACGAGCCACTGATGAACGAGCCGTTGACGAACGAGCCAGTGGTTAACGTGGAAACCGGTGCTGCTCCACAAGAAGAACAGGTACTTTAATCCATTATTTGCACATGAAGAATTAATGCTCGTCTTTCAACCGTAACCGTTGGTCGATTGTCATTGTCGATTGAGGGATTTAAATGTCGATTGATCGATTTTAATGTCGATTAAGCGATTGTCCTTATCGATTTAGGGTTTAGGGTTTAAGGTTTTGCACTATTAACTGATTTTTTGGTGTTTTGTTTGAACATAGGAAAATAAAGAAGAGGATGTTCCAGTTGATGATGAGCTATCCATTCCATCTTGTTCGCGGTCTATCAGCTTTAATAGTTACCAACTCCGGACAATATTGGATGACATCAAATACTTCCCAGTGAGGGTGACTGTGAGATCTTCTGTTGCTAAGCTTCGGAAAATGGAGGAAGTTTTAATGGGTTTGGGAGAGAATATGTTGTCGAGGTTCTCTGAAACCTGTTTTGGCCATTTATTACGTATGACGAATTTCTGGTCATTTTCTGGACAACTCTGCCATTACCTTATGCTCCGTCAGATTCAGTGCAAGAAGAAGTGGGAGCTATGGTTTGCCATCGACAACAAACCCATTCGTTTTGGCATGCCGGAGTTCGCCATAGTCACTGGTCTGAATTGTGGTCCCCTCCCTCCCAATAATGAAATGGACAAGATGAGAAATGACGAAAAGAGCAAAAATTTCTTGCAGAAGGTTCTGGGTAAGAAACAGTCAGTAAAAATTCCAGACTTGGATGAATGCATGAAAAAGAGAAGTTTTTCGGCAGAAGACAAGTTCAAACTATGTCTCGTATGGTTTGTTCATACATTCCTTTTGGCCAAGGACGACCATAAAAACGTGAACGAAGACCTTCTTCTCTTTGTCAACAATCTGGAATTTTTCAATTCTTATCCATGGGGAAGGGAGTCGTTTGTGATGACAATGAAGTCTCTCCGGACAAGAGAATTGAAGAAAAAATATTTCCAGTGGGTTCAAAAAGGAGAAGACTTCAGAAAAACAGAGTCCTACAATATTGTCGGATTTCCTTGGGCTTTACAGGTAAACTCATATTTCTATTCAAATATCGATTGATCGATCATTGTAATCGATCAATCGACTAAATGTATCGATTGATCGATCATTGTAATCGATCAATCGACTAAATGTATCGATTGATCGATTTATGTTGTAGATCAATCGATCTTTATATCGATTGATCGATACATTTAGTCGATTGATCGACTGTTATGTCGATTGATCGAATGTGCTGTCGTCGATCGATCGATACCTGGTATCGAGTGATCGATTGCATTTCAAATGATACACTGTCGATTGATCGACTGTGTGTCATCGATCGTTCGATATGGCTTATCGATTGATCGATACATGTTGTCGATTGATCGATGTTTTGAAAATTTTCAGGATATTCCTTAATTGATCGATTTGTTTCTTTGCATTTAGGCTTGGGCTTATGAGGCTGTCCCTGCTTTTGAGAACTTCGGGTTGTCCATGGTTCCAGATGAGGATGATCCGTTGTTGCCACTTCCAAGAATTGTGAGGTGGCATGCCACAAAATCGGAAAAGTTGCCTTTTGAGATGGTTGAAGATGCAATCTCAAAATGCAAAGAGGTGGTCGTGCGTCCTTTCCTACACCCAACAAAGAGGGAGTTGAGAGAGCCGTACATGAGATTATTTGATGATCTGCAAGAGATTTCTGACGATCTAATCGATCAACTCACTCGAGACTTGGAAGGGATTACAGAATTGAGGTCTCCTTCTGAGCATGATGCTGACTTAATTGAGTTTAAACGCGAAGGGGCGCCACATTTCCAGCATCATGAGGAAGCGACAGTCTCAAGAACCCCACCTCCCTCCCCAAAACCAAGCCTGAATAGAACTCCTGCCCCCAAACCAAGCCTGCCTCTTGAGGAAGACATTCGTCCACCATCATCGTGTGCGTATCACGATAAAATAATGGAACAATTGAAATGCATCAACGAGCAAGTCACTTCAGCTCAACCCAAGGAAGTGAGGGAGTCTCCATCTTCATCGTGTGCACATCATGATGAAATCATTGAACAACTGAAGTCTATCAAGGAGCAAGTCACTTCTGCCCAACCCAAGGAAGCCGGTGCGTATCCATCATCGATTGAAATTATGGAAAAAATTAAAAGCATTGATGATGGAATTCTCGGGTTGAAAATTTTTCTGACTGAACGAATGGAGAAGACAGAAAAAAGAATTGACATGCTGTATGCATTGGTGGACAAGAAACCGGAGAGAACGAAAAAGAAAAGCAAATACGCGAAGTCTCCGTTCACTCAAGAGGGTGGGAAAGGGAAGAAAGCGAAAGTGGCTGCCCAACCATCCAAGCCTGATTTGTTTACGCCACTTGATTCAAAAAGGTTATCTGACTTCTTACAGTGGTATGAATCAAGCCCAGAAGGCAAAAAGGTTTATGGTAAAATGGGGACGTTGGACAAGCCATTTTTCCACACGCTTTTGGGTGAAGGCCTATGGCTCCAATCAGAGGTAAGTTACAGTTTTTGTTCAATAAAAATAAACTATCGATTGATCGATTATTGTGTCGATTGATCGATATATATATATCGATGGATCAATGTTTATTATCGATTGATCGATATATATTGATAAAATAAAATTAGAATTGTCGATTGATCGATATTTTTACTCGATTGATCGATACATTCATCGATCGCTCGATTTTTGTTTATCGATTGATCGATACATTCATCGATCGCTCGATTTTTGTTTATCGATTGATCGATACATTCATCGATCGATCGATTTGTTTTATCGATTGATCGATAGGTTCATCGATTGATCGATTTTTTCGTCGATTGATCGATATTTATTTCCTTAACATATTTTTTTTTATTTTTGCAGCATATCGACGAAGCTCTATGTCTTATGAGGATTAGACAGAGGAATTATCCAACTTTGTATGATCAAGACGTAGGTTTTGTCGATTGTCAGTTTATGCAGCTGCTAGAACATGCTTATGATCGGCTTCTTGTTGGAGTGGAACCCTCCAAAGTTGATAGCTGTAGGTACACCGACAACGAGTCTTTGAATAATGCAATCGAACTCATGCATATTATCCCGAAATTATTAGACTATGCAAATGGCAATGAACCAAAATATGCCGACCCATGGGTGGAATTCAAGAAAGTCTATGGGGTGTTGAACATACAGAATCAGCATTGGGTTGCCGTCGCATGGATTTTGGATAAGGGGGAAGTGCATGTTCTAGATTGCAACAATAAAGTTTGTCGGGGTCCAGAGCTTAAGAAGCTGCTCGCACCAGCATGTTTATTATTCCCCAAAGTCTTGAGAGAGACGGGTCACTTTGGGGCGTTGGGCAAGCTGCTTGAACAAAAATGGAGTTTACATCTAGACAAATATCCATTTAATAAGCGAAGGTATTTATTTTCTTTTTTATGTAATGTATCCCATTTCCTCTCTTCTTCTTTCTTTTTGTTCTCATATATGTGCTTCATATATTTTTGCAGTGGGGACTGTGGGATGTATGCATTAAAATTCATCGAATTTCACTTGACCGGCACCGCGATGGACAAGTTGAACGACGATAACATCATCGAGTTCCGGAAGCGGTTAGCTGCTGAAATGTTCTTTGGAAAAATGGATCCACTTGTCCCTACTTGAAACACTGTAAAATTGCTTCTGTGTAAATTTTGTAAATTGTAATTGTTTTTTGAGATGTGTAAATATTGAGATGTGTAATTGTAATTGTAAATTTTGTAAATTGTAATTGTAAATTTTGTAAATTGTAAATATTGAATCATAATATTTATTGAGATGTGTAAATATTGAATCATAATAATCGATCAAGCGAACTTGATAATCGATCAACCGATCACAACAAGATTTAGAATATTGCAAAAATCGATCCATCGATCTTTATAATCGATCTATCGATGACTATAATCGATCAACCGATCACAGCAAGACTTGAAAATGTTATCCAACAACAAAAATCGAACAATCGATCTTTGTAATCGATCAAGCGATCACAACAAGATTTAGAATATTGCAAAAATGGATCCATCGATCTTTATAATCGATCTATCGATTCTGATAATCGATCAAGCGATGACTATAATCGATCAACCGATCACAGTAGGACTAGAAAATGTTATCCAACAACAAAAATCGAACAATCGATCTTTGTAATCGATCAAGCGATCACTACAAGACCAGTATTTGAACAAACAATTAATCGATCCATCGATCAAAAAAATCGATCAACCGATCATTATACGACGAATATTAACAAACACATAATTGATCAATCGATCAGTGTAATCGAACAAGCGATCAAAACAAGATGAATATTATGGAACAATCGATCGATCGATATTTGTAATCGATCAAGCGATCACTACAAGAATATTGAACAAAACAGTAATCGAGTAATCACATCAAGAGATTACATCAAGGAGTATTGTTTATACATGTCATACTATAGTATGATTAGATATATATCTATTATGTATTGCAATTGTATATATATGTCATACTATAGATATATATATTTTTATATTATGATTAGATATATATGTATTATGTATGTATTGCAATTGTATATATATGTCATACTATAGTATGATTAGATATATATCTATTATGTATTGCAATTGTATATATATGTCATACTATAGATATATATATATTTATATATTGATTAGATATATATGTATTATGTATGTATTGCAATTGTATATATACGTCATACTATAGATATAGATATTTTTATATTATGATTAGATATATATGTATTATGTATGTATTGCAATTGTATATATATGTCATACTATAGATATATATATTTTTATATTATGATTAGATATATATGTATTATGTATGTATTGCAATTGTATATATATGTCATACTATAGATATATATATTTTTATATTATGATTAGATATATATGTATTATGTATGTATTGCAATTGTATATATATGTCATACTATAGATATATATATTTTTATATTATGATTAGATATATATGTATTATGTATGTATTGCAATTGTATATATACGTCATACTATAGATATAGATATTTTTATATTATGATTAGATATATATGTATTATGTATATATAGCTAGTTGTGGTGATATATAGTATGTCAGACTAGATATATATATATATATATATAGTTTATATTATGATTGAATACAAGTTGTGGTAATATCGATCAATCGATACTTTGTGTCGATTGATCGATTGTATCACTGGATTGCTCGATTTTTTTGTCGACTGATCGACTTTTTTCTTTGCTTTAAGGCGTGGAGATATCGATCCATCGACAAATAATGTCGAATGATCGATTTACTTTGTCGATTGTTCGATATTTAATGTCGACTGATCGACTTTTTTCTTTGCTTTTAAGGCTTGGGCCTCTGAAATTGGTCAGAATACAAGTTGTGGTAATATCGAGCAATCGATAGCTTATGTCGAGTGATCGATGTACATTGTCGATTGTTCGATATTCCATGTTGACTGATCGACTTTTTTTTTTTTTTTTTTTTTTTGGTTCCAACACTTGTGCTTCTGAAACTGGTCAGAATACGAGGAATGGGTATATCGATCAATCGATAACTTATGTCGATTGATCGATGATATGTGTCGATCGTTCGATATTCCATGTCGACTGATCGACTTTTTTCTTTGCTTAAGGCTTGGCCTTCAGAAATTGGACAGAATACTACAAGTGGAGATATCGATCAATCGACATAATATATCGATCGATCGATGTGTTATGTCGATTGATCGATATAATATGTCGATTGTTCGATATATAAACACAAGAATTTGATTCAAAATAGACTTTTGATGATCAACTTGAAATTCCCTTTATTAAAAGTAGTGATATTTACAGGCACAAACTTGATCATAAACTACAAATGCTAACATCCACACTTTTCAGTTATTTGTAAGGGGTTCTTTGCAGGTTCCTTTCTTGTGACCTGGCTTATTGCATCGTCCGCACTTGTTCTTCTTCTGATGAACCTCACAAGCAGTTGGGATCCTCTTGACTCTTTTCCTACCTTTTGATGGATTCACATGAGGAGGATCAATGATAATATCTTTTATCGATTCAGGAACCACCCACAAATCCTCCGGAGGAATAGGATAGATTGTTTCTGCATAAGCATGCAAAAACTCATCAGTTCTATATGCAGAAGAGCATGCTGAGTACAATCTCATACCAAAATCGGGCAAATTCTGATGTCTAAAAGCAGCTATGGCATGAGGGCATGGGACCCTATCAATATCAAATACTTTACAGCTGCATCGATTATTGTTAAGATCAACAACAACATTTGGACCGTAGCCACGCACATGGTACTCATGCACGTTGAGTTGTACAACGTCAAGAGATGCTGAGTTTTCCAAACTGTCACGAAGTTCACTTTCTTTTGATGGAACCAATCGTGTATTGCATTTAACCATCTCCGTACGACGCTCACAAAACCACTCTGACAAGATTTGTTGGATTGCGTTAAAAAGAGCATCAATTGGAAATTCCCTTTCGTTTAGAAGTCTTGAGTTGATAGACTCCGCAATATTAGTCGTCATAATATTATACCTATTACCAGGAAAATAAGCTCTACTCCAACGCACGAAGCCAATATCTTTTTCAAGGTAGTCAGCCACTTTACTTTTAAGTTGGCGTATTTGACTGAAATGTTGTTGGAACTCACCAACTGTGTAAGATTTAGCTGCCGAGTAATATAGATTAAGGATATCACCGCATCTAAACTTTTGCTTCAAGTTCTCGGCAATGTGTTTCATGCAATATCCATGATGTGCTAAAGGATAAACACGTTGCACAACCTTCTTGATAGAGCCGTGTCTATCGGATATTATGCATATCTCGTGACTATCGGGAATTATATCTTTTAGATTTTTAAAAAACCACTCCCATGAACGGTCATTCTCAGAGTTAACCACAGCCCATGCAATAGGATAAATATGCTTCTCACTGTCTTGTGTAGTGGCCACTAGCAATGTACCGCCATACTTTCCTTTAAGAAAACATCCATCAACAGCTATTACCTTCCTCATAAATGAAAAACCACGTATGCATTGGCCAAATGCTACAAAAAAGAAATGAAATTGATTTTTAGAGTCGACCACCAAATCTGTCTTGGTTCCGTTATTTTCTGACTCCAACATGAAACGATAGGCCTCAAGAACTGCATACCCATGCTCTGCTGTTCCCCTCACAAAATCCTTTGCAAGTTGTCGCCCTCTCCAACATTTCCAATAACTCACAGAACATCCTAAATTTTTTTCTACATAAGTCTTCACTCCGCTAGGTGTGAGTCCTTCCCCTTTGACAAATTGGTCCTTGACACATTCTCCTATGAGATTGGCCGATGCTTGGGGATGTTGGCCTGATATATGATCCAGCCCACATGTGTGCTCACTAATATATTTCTTGACAATAAATTTCTCCGAATTCATATACTTACAACAACGAATCCACCACTTGCATGTTGGGCTCACACATGCTACAACATATAATGATTTGTTTGATCTTTTGACGGAATACTCAAACTTTGCTTTCACAGCAATGAGTTGAATTTTTCTTACTACTTCGGCTTTGTTATTAAACAAACACCCCACTTGAAACTCCGACCTATCATCAAACGAATGTCGTGATTGACTTCCTATCACGCTCCTATCACTTGAAACATGTTCTTTATAAATGGGTTCTTCTGCGACATCAAAATCCACTTCATGTAGTTCTTGAGTCATAGCGACATCTTCGTGGAGCAGTTCCTCTGTGTATTGCTCCTCCACATTGTCATTGTCACCAATTGATGTACAACCATATACTGGATTTTCATTGTTCAAATAATTGTCATTATTGTAAAAGTTGAAACCATCATTATTCGACTTGAACACCGACACTTTTAGAATTGGTCTCCAACCCTCACTAGCAACATCAGCAAAGTATACCTTCAAATCATTGTCCGACTTTATTTCAGCTGGATGTGTTATGTGTGGTGGAGGAGGTGCCTTTGTTATCATATACTTCACATTAACATTAGCCCGTGAACAACTTAGTTGCCCTTTCTCAATAATTTTATCAATCAAGCTATTGAAAGAAATGTCTTTAGTAACAACAAGAGGTGTCGTTACTTTGCATTTCCCTGTCCACTTAAAACAAGCCTCTTCTTCTACCCACTCGCCAAATTCAACACCTACAACAAATTCTTCCGCCATATTTGCTGCCAAATACCTATATTATAAGATAACAGAAATGCAAAATTATCACGAGCGCCAAAAAATAATAATAATAAAAACGATCGATCGACAGAAAATAAAGGATCGATTAATCGATATAACATGGTCGATTAATCGATGCAAAGATAAAAAGATCGATTAATCGATATATTATGGTCGATTAATCGATCACAAATACATCGATTAATCGATATCAAATGGTCGATTAGGCGATATAAAGACAAGAAGATCGCTTAATCGATATTTTGTGGTCGATTAATCGATATATGTGGTAGAAGATCAATTAATCGATAAATGTGGTCGATTAATCGATCACAAATACATCGATTAATCGATATAGAATGGTCGATTAAGAGATCGACCATTCACACAAGATCGCTTAATCGATATCACATGGTCGATCAAGCGATCACATGCATCAAGAGATCTCGTAATCGATAAGTTACGGTCGATCAATCGATCACACAAGGTTTAACTGTTTCACTTCCCTGTGCACGGGATCGCCATTAATGGTGAACCACCAACCCAACTGTCGAATTAATGGTTATTTTCCAAAACCCATTATGAAATGATGCAATAATGGTGCTCTATACAGAATGTACTACTCAAATCTAGTATTAAAACCACAAAAAAGGGCGTTCTTACCTTAAGTAGTTACGTCTTTTTTGTGAAGAAACTCTTGTACAATTTGTCTACCCAAAGAAATCGCAGGTTGTCTTAGAAATCGCAGGTTGTCAATATTCGACTACAATGTGAAAGGAAAAATACTACCCAAAGAAATCGCAGATTGTCTGAGAAATGAGACGAGGGTTTTGATCATGGGTTGCAATATTCTTGATTTTAGGGGTTAAAATATAATGTCTAAAAGTTAGATGATTATTTATCTAAATCTCATTTAATTAGAGTTAATAAACAAAAAGGCTATCTAGCTAAAGATTAAAACTTGAGGGCTATTTAATTAAAAAGAAAACTTGAAAAGGCTATTTAACAAAAACGCCCTAAAAATCACCATACCCGATTACTAACAAGACACTCATGATGGAGAAGGGATATATTATACATCACTCTCATAAATATTTCGTAACGTTTGTTACACATGGTGAAGTGAGTACAAAAAAATTTAGTCTCCTCCAAAATTTTCTTCCTCTCTTCATGAGTTGTAGCAGTAACTGCTACATTTTGTACATTAGGAAATACTTGCTCGTATGGAGTTGATTTAGAGATTCAACCAGAGAGAACTCATACGCCGAGACCATCGATCTTTCGCTCAGATATCCATATGGCTAGCGCGAACATTGTTAACCAAGCATGCAAGAGATAGCTCCCAAAGCGATATTTAGTCTGTTTATCTTCTCGGATGCTATTTTTATCACGAAGCATGTCTCTGACTACGGGAACTGAGCTTTGCACGAAGAGCATCAACACCTTCCTTCCTTGCAGGAGAATTAGCTGGTGCTGTTGCTGCTGCTGCTGATTGTTCCTTGAGAGCTTCCTTTTCCAGCTTCTTCTTTTCAGCTTCTGCCTGCTGCTCATTTTCGTCGTGCGCCTTATTGAACATCTTAGTGAAGACCACCAAAGTTTGAGTCACTGCACAAACGAAATCGAAAGAACATAATTTCACATGCAAAATATTGGAACGTGAAGCACAAAATTGGGGAAGACATTGGACAAGAACTATAGAAGGTTAAAAAAAAAATAACGTTCCATCCAAACCTTGCTCAAAGGGGCAACGTGCTGGATCTTCACCAAAATACTGAGACAGTGAGTCTGCATTTCTCCCCTGTGACACATTTGCTATCAAAATTAGCCAAGAGCTTGATCATTATATAACAAGCAACACAGAGAAAAAATTTCCAAGCAGCACGGGGAAATAACACTTAAGCTCACCACTTCAGAGTAAAGGGTGATAAGTGACCTCACTTCAGCTTCAGCAGTATCAAGGAAACTCTTCAAGACCTGTTAAAGCCATTCAGTAACTAAATCAAAATTTCATGCATAATGCTTAGCTTTGTATACTAGCTCTCTCTCTATAGTATGTATATATATATATACATGGCAACTGTAATGTCTCCCATGTCACTCCAGTATGCATTGATAATGAACCATCATCTTCCTTTTGCCATCAATTTTACTGAAATAAAGATCGCATGTATTCATACACCTAAAAAGACTTCTCCGACTAGCTAAGGGATTAGGACACCTAATGAATTTCTTAAAAAGAAATTTTGAAATTAAACCAAAACCACTATAGACTTGCAATACACATTGAGTGTTACATCAACTAAATAATTCAAGAACCACAGATTACGAACTTTTACCCCTTTCCAGCAACTATGTAAAGATCAAACCACCTAAATCCCAAAAGGTTAACAATCTAATGTACAGTAGGTCAAACTTTACCTACTAGTGCTCAAAATTGTTCAGCATCCTACTAATTGTAGAATTCTATATCCCCTCTTAATTTTGTAATCATTCTAATGGAAAATTTGTACAGTATCCTACTAAACGTTTCTTTACATCCTTTGGATGGAAAATTTCAACGGAGACAATGACTATTTATCTTGTGATGGGACATCCATTGAAAGAGACATGGACCCATGCAGGAATATATGTGGCACCATGGCATTACCATAAAAAATTACTGCACTGTGATATCTAACTGATATATTCTTCCTTGCATCAGGACTCTTGATCTACAACACATTTATCTTAAAGGGATGGGATTGGACGTGATAAATAAGATGGACTAATTTGAATTGCGTCGGGAATGAAAGGGTTTTAAGAGAATAAATCCTGTTCTGAGTCCTGATGTAGGAACTGAAAGTGGAATGCAATTTGACTCGGAGGACCTAAAAGAGAGACTTCGATATTTCATTCTTTAGGTAGGACTAACTTTAAATACTTTAGCCAAAGTTTTCTGTCCACACTGCAAGCCACACAAGTATGCTTCCACTATGATCAGAAATAGGGCAAATTCCAGATAGTAAATTTCACTGCTTCAGGATGAAGGAATGTGGGAGGTTTCTATCTTTCATACCTTTCTGAAGCCCGATGATACATGACCATCATATTCTGCCGCAGCAAGTTCCTGCTCAACCTTCTCAAGGCCTTTGCTAACTGCTTGCATTTCTTCAGCCAAAGATTTCAGTTGTATCTAATGAAGCCACAGTAGGATAAACAAGCGCCAAACAAATCAAATATTTCTGCAATATCATATCTCTTGTCGACATTGAGAGAGAAAATTTTAAATTACAATATATAAGACAAACCTTTGAGGCTGGTTCAACATGTACAACATCCTTGCTGAAATCTAGCAACTCTGGCATTTTCTCAGCTAAAATCTAAAACAAAAACACATTTCATATGAGAATAACATTTGTAACCAAAATCAGAGTTTATGAAGTTACTTTTATGTAAGAAAATACTTCAGAAACTAGTTTCTGGCATCCAACATTTTAGGTATACATCAGAAATAACCTAGGGCAGGCTGGTCAAGGTCTTGAAACACTTCTGTTTAAAATCTTATTCCCAATACACTGAGAACAAATAAAAAGAATGATGTCCCCTCAAAGTTCATTAAGAATATGACATGTCTGTTTTTGTCAAGTTAATGAGACTTGATGCCCATAAAGGGGCAGAATGCTAATCCACAATGAACTTAAAGAGGACTACTGCTGTACTTATGAATTTCACCTCTCAAAGTTCATTAAGGCAAGGTATCCAGGCCGGAATCTTGACCAGGAGGCACATTTCTAAACTTAGTGAACTCTGGAGACCAGGGTGCTCTCTTGCTGATTATGGGACATATGGGTGGACTTAAGGAGAGAAGTGCTGCTATTCGTCCGCATACAACCATCTTTTTAGGTTCAAGAAATAATGCAAAAAGTTGGTTCAAATGAAAAGTTGGTTCAA
Source organism: Petrea volubilis (assembly GCA_026212405.1). Lineage (NCBI taxonomy): Eukaryota > Viridiplantae > Streptophyta > Magnoliopsida > Lamiales > Verbenaceae > Petrea > Petrea volubilis. Next base: position 11,316,299 of record CM047879.1, read on the forward strand.
ATGACTGGCAAATTTGCTATAAAGAGATCCCATAGTGTATACACTTGCACCTCCAAGTCATTGTCTGGCAGCACTTAATGTGCCTAGGACCTCTTCATTTTTTCCTCTCATGATAATTAATATATCATGCACCGACCAACATGTCACTTTCATGTTTTTGAAAAAGCCACTATCACCATGTTTATCTCTTTGCTTAGTTCAATTATGTAGATACTCAAAAGGACTATATTTTATTTACATAGATTGTGCAAAATTTTAATTCATGTATCTCTGGTCACATATCCAACTCCAACCATGTGGTGTATGTCACCTTACTGTGTCATATTCTCAGAGTTTAGTCAGAAGCATTAGACAAAAGATACAAAATAGCAAGACTTTCATGATTGAATAAAATTGTATGACTCAAACCTAGAACTGAACATGGATGAAAAGATGAGTTAGAAAATAAAAAATAATAAAAAAAAAATGAGGGAATTGCTTGGGTCATGGCATGACACTGAACCAGAATGAAAGAATCAGCGCATCTCCAAAAGAGAATGGAAGAATGTCAAAGTGGACCAAGTTAGAAGCCTTGACCACTAATCCTTTATCGTCTTACCTATTGAATTTATTTCTTTGTTTTTCCCAATTAGACCTAGATGTTTGTCTTAATGTATTTGACCATCTACTTTTCTGTAAAATAATATTTTGATCATATAAAAGCATCCTTAGATATCTCCCGTACAAACCTTATATTATGAAAACTTGTAATAAATTTCAAAAGCATGTCTGACTGTGTCTGACATATACTCATGTGTATCAACTTCCAGCAGCACATGCGCCAAGGGTGTCTGTGCTTTCTTGATAAGAACTACTAGTAAAAAACAAAAACATCATTTGAAACCCTAGTAGACCAATCACCAACTTGTTATAGCCCATGCCTCAGGAACGCCAAGGCCTCACCCTCCAACAACCCAGGTTTAGACAACCTAAACTACGAACTCCCCCTGCCTCAAGGATTATGTGAACTACATACTCGAGGCAACTAGCAATTCTGAAGTACAAACCACTAATCCAAAATGCTAAATTTAAATTAAAACTAGCATCGTATCAAGTTCTATTAAGAACCTGGAAACATCACACCTGTTTCATTTGGGGTTGAACATTTACCACTGGGTAACGAAATTCTGAAGATTGACTTCACATATTGGCACAAGTTCATTGACTGCAAAAGTAACAGAATTTAAGTGCACAGTGACGACGAAGTAAATATAAGACCATACCTTGCATAGGTAATGCATTAAGGTCATTTTGTTGTTTCTTGCACGAGTGTCAGAAAGTTTGAGAAGACTATCCAACTTGAACCCCACAGCAGCCCCTTCAATGCAAGTTATCAAGGGATGAGTTACGAATTAAACATCTTAAAATCAAGCAGAAAAATGAAAACATATAAGATGGTTCATTCTAGGGATTTGTACCTCGTGCAGTACCCTGATTTAATGCATTTCCCAGAGTAAGAATGGTCTGCATAATTTGACGTAATTTCAACGACTCCTTAACCTACAATAATTCAACAAACAAGAAAGATATAGTTGACAGTGCCTCCATAGGTAAAGATGTTCAACCCAATACTAGGTACCTCTCTAGCAGCATCATTAATTGTGTTCAGATTACGTTTTAGGTCCTCCACCTGAAGAAGAAAGCTACTTAGTAGATACAATAATTAACAATGGATCTAATAGTCAGCATTCAATTATCGAGGATGTCAATATGCACCTGGCTGGTAAAAGTTATTGTAAAAGCAAATACTCTTAATTTGGATTCTACTCGAGGTACTTTCATTAGTTCCAGGAAAAACTGAAATATTCAAAAGTGTAACTGTTAGAAACAACATTATATAGCAGTTCTCAATTAATCAACAAAATCCCAAGAAACCTGTTCACACTTTCCCAGCATCTCCTTGTCCCCATTGTAATTCTGAAAAATAAACACGAGTTATTGCTACAGGACAATTTAGAGTTCAACAATGTTATATATTTTGCTTATTGCGCAAAATACAATGAAATTAAAAGAGCAAAAAAATAGGCATTATGGCTGTACATGTTGGAATATCATAGCATAGACCTCGAGGGAAGGCACAGTTTTGCAGACATAAATAAAAGCACCATCAAGCTCCTAGCCAACTTAAAGCAGATTTGGGCTGTTCAATAAGGTTGCTTCTGCTTGGCTCACTCTGAATAGGCGTATCCTCAAATTACAAGTAGTGGCATCATTTTTTTTTTTTCTCATTTCAAAGTCCATAGACATACAAATGTAACTAGTACAATTTATTAACTAATAGATTTGTGACAACATTAACTCTTGATACAGAAATGATAAAGAGGTAGAGAGGAAAGCAAGGTTAGAGCTAAATATTTGTAACTTTGTAAGCATGACCAGCCAGTAAAAAGTATTGAAATTGTATGTACACACAGAGGAAAAGAGAGGGGGAGGGGAGAGAGAGGGAGGCAAATACCTTTAATGTCTCCATTTCTTCTTTAGTTGGACAGAATTTTATAAGATTCTCAACTTGATCAATGTCCAGAGCAGAAGAATCCAAAGCCAGAATGGCATTCTATAAATCAACAAAGAAGCAGGGTCAAATCTACGAAAGATTGCAATGCTTCTCACCCTGAAGTTGAGTGGACAACAGTTGATAGAGAACTTACAATCATATCTGGCAAGGGGATCTTAATTTTTGTGAGCATAATCTCACAATTATAAGCTCTGCGCAGATCAACCTGACATAAAGAGACACCAAATAGAGGTAATCAGAACCTCATTTACAAATCAAGATAAAGATATTTGAACATTTAATACCAGACAGAAGAAATGAAAGAAGACATTTACAATGATAAACAACTTGTTGTATATATTAAAATATCGATTCAATGGAAATCAAGTCAAATGAGGAAAGGGCAACTATCTCTTTTTCCGGAACTAGCCTCTCACTGACAAAACTACCCATTTATTTCTTTTTTTTATCACTTTATCTTCATCTAAACATAGCTAAACACATCTTTCAATTTTGCGATTATATGGAAAGATAAAACATATTCATCTTAAGTCAAGTCACCAAGCCACATATATATGACCATCTGATATTAAGTTTTCCAGTTCAACAGGAGACTTGGGTTCTCAGATATTGTAAATCTTGTTGCCAGGTCAACAATTTCCATCCTCTGATTACAAACTTGCCATTTAATATAATCATGGTGCTATGAAGCTGCTCATCATATACACATGCAATGTGAACAGTTAAATTAGAACAACAAAAAGATGCCACTTATCTGAACAAGTGTTTTGATTAAATGAAGTAAACAATAACAGTATGACTTCCATTGGTCCTTCCTTATAGATATGAAGAAATTAGACAAGAATTGATGATAAAAATACTTTGTTATCACTTTCTTTTTTTTCTCTGTGCTTCTGCAAATATAGCGTTATTAAGGTGCATTCAGATAACCGAGGCAAACAGAAGAAAATGGACTTTCTTCCAGTTCACGTCATCAAGTCCATATAGACCTGCAGAAATTACAGCATCTACTAAGTTGAATGAATATAATATCACTTGCCAATTGCACTTTTTCTGGCTTGTTAATTTTAGAACCACGCGGACGCCCAGCCTTATTAGAGCCATCTGAAGCTGAAGCCACTGAGAAAAGACTCTCAAGCTCAGATATATCAATTACAGGTGCCCTACCAAAAGATCAATGATCTCTCATCAGATTGTCACATAACACGGGGTGTATGAAAAGTTATGTATATGATACAGAACATAAAAGTTGACCATGCATAATGAATTAATTCTATGGGGAAGCAGTTAATTGATAAATATTTTGAATTTAGACAGTAACAACAGGAGATTTCAGATATACCCACTTTGACTGACTATCCTGTTTAGGAGAATCAGCCCATAAACTCCCTTGCATAGCTCGAGTAACTTTTACCCAATGTAAAGGCTTCAGAGATGTTTTTTTAGGGGGGATTGAAGAACCAGTGGAGCCTCGTCCTCTTGCTGAGGGCAAACCTCTTCCTCTTCCAAGAGATGGAGGTAGAGGCACATTGGAGCTCTTTCCACCAGGAGGTGGCGGTGGAGCGGGTCCTGAACCATGACTAGGAGGTGGTGGAGGTGGAGCGGGAGCTGAACCATGACCTGGAGGTGGTGGAGGTGGGGCTGGGGCTGAACCACGACCAGGAGGCAGCGGAGGTGGAGCTGGAGCTGAACCTCTATTGGGAGGTGGCGGTGGCGGTGCCAGGGCTGAAACACGAGTTGGAGGTGGTGGAGGTGGGGCCGGGGCTGAACCACGGCCTGAAGGTGGAAGTGGTGGAGGTGGAGGTGGAGTGGGTGCTGAACGGACTGGAGGCGGAGGTGGAGCAGGTGCTGAACCGTGAACTGGCGGTGGTGGAGGTGGCGGTATTGATAATCCACGACCTGGAGGTGGCAGAGGTGGAGGTGGAGGTGGACCTGCTGCTTCTAAACCACGACCTGTAGGTGCTGGAGGCGGAGGTGGAGGTGGAGATGGACCTGCAGATTCTGAACCATAACTTGTAGGTGGCAGAGGCGGAGGTGGACCTGCTGTTGAACCACGGTGTGCAAGTGGAGGAGGTGGAGGTGGAGGTGGAGGTGGAGCTGCTGTTGAACCAGGACCTGGAGGTGGTGGAGGCGGAGGCAGAGCTGGAGCTGGAGCTGCTGTTGAACCAGGACCTGGAGGTGGAGGAGGCGGAGGCGGAGGAGGAGGCAGAGTTGTTGCTGAACCACGACCAGGTAGTGGAGGTGGTGGAGGAGGAGCTGGAGCTGGAGCAGAACCAGATCCTATAATTGATGGAGAAGCAGTTAACTTGGGTGCTTGCAGTGAACCTTGAGGTAGCAGAGGAACTCCAGGTGCTGTTGGAGGTGGAGGTGGAGGTGGAGGTGGAGGTGGTGGTGGCGGTGGTGATCTGTTGCCATTGCTGACAGATGGTTTTAGCAATGGTGGTGATGCTGACAAAGACAAATGACTTGATTCAGAGGAGGGTGGGTGTGGTGGTGGAGGTGTAGGGACTTCACTTCTATTGGGCAGTGGAGGAGCTGGTGGCAAAGTTTCTTTAGAAGCTGAAGGCGGCGGCGGCGGCGGTGGTGGGTGAGATAAGTGTGGACCTTTCATAGTACCCATTGGCGGCTGATGAGGTGGTAATGGAGGTGCATTACCAGAATAGAAAGGGCAAGAAGGAGGTGGTGGTGGCGGTGGAGGAGGAGGAAGAGAAGCAGGCATTGATGACCTTTTACTAGAATCAGTGGGAAAAGGTGGAGTAAGTCCTTCACCACCATCAGCGAGAGGTGGTTCAGAAGATACTATATTGGAAGGCGGTGGTGATGATGATTGAGAGGTGGTTGAATCAGAAACCAAGGAGGTATGCAATGAAGGCTGTGGTGGTGGGGAACCATCAGTTGAAATAGTTGTAATTGAAATTTCCATTTCCTTTGATTGTTCAGATGAAGCAAGAGAGTCTAGCTGTCCATCTCCAGAAGACATGGATGCTACTGGCTTAGCTTGATCCTCAGAGGGTCTGAAACCAGAGACTTCCTCTACAGCAGAATCCAGGGATGATCGATCATCTACCAAATTGAGTTCTGGTGCAATGACTTTCTCAGAGTCCAGAAAATCAAGACTGTCAGCAACACTAGATGCATTGTTTTCTTCCTCAGAATCAAGAGGTGATGAATAACCACTCATTCTCCTCAACATTGATAGATCTTTGACATCATTCAACACAGATAATTGCTTAAGGAACCATAAAGTAGCATCATCACTAGTATCAACCCAATCCACGCCATTGAAGAGTTCTTGAACCCTGGAGAAAGCTTCAATAGGCACTCCACCTTTCTCTTCACCATTTAACGTTGGAGTATGGGCTCTGCGAGGAAAACTGCTCTCAACATCTCCAAAGAGCACCTGCCACCATAACTCAAATATTCACAATATGTTATAGCAATTATCAATTCATTGCTTAATTACCCATTTGAATCTTTTCCGCCAAAAACATAAAAAATTACCTCAGCCCGGAAACCTCTAGGAAACCGCGCCTTTGATTCCCAAAGAATATCCAAGTTCTCACAGTTCAGAACCAAAATGTTAGACCGAATAAAAGCAGTATTGAACATTATACGGAACATCATGACTTCCCTTTCTGGATCCAAGTCCAAATGGACACACTCCAATACCACGTCTCCTTGCACCAAGCATTGTATGTCAATCTTGATTACATCACTATCCTTCTGCGTGAAAGTTTACAGCATTGCCACGAATGTCAGAAGCTATAGAAAGTTTACGAAAAAGTAAGAGATAATCATGGATCTAAATTCTTACATGGCAGTAATGACGAACATGTCTGCCCTTCTTGTGCATTGAATAAAGCATTTGGGTTGACAATCCATCCTTGCTAAGGAGGTTTCTACCAAAAACACGGATAATAGGCCTGCAACCTTTCTCATTGTCAAACCTTGGAATTGCGCGAAGAATAAGACAGTCTAGTGAAAGGGGTCTCTCTGGTGGAGGCCACTCGGGAGAAATATTTCTTCTTGATACATATTGCAGGTATCGAAGCTGAGATGGAAATGGATTCAGTGGGGACAATAACTGCAACAAGCCTCTCGGACCTTCTCGATAGACCATTTCAAGAGTCTTCCTCTCACCGGTATTCAACTTCCTGAAAACCAAGAAGCTAGCTAATACAAATGCGAGGAGAGGCCAGCCCCCTCTCTCACAATGGAGCAAAACTACATTCTGGCAATTCCCAAGCGAAAGCCACCTCTCGCTAACATGAAGGAAATGGTGAATTAAAGATAGTGGCAATAAAGGGCAACCCTCATACTGCCTTGGATAATCCATAACAGTGACATCATACTCGCACAATATCTCTGCAAACTGGCTCTTTTTCTCACCTTCCCGGAAATTAAACGCAAGAAATGAGGATTCTGGGAACTCCTCATGTAGGTCAGTAATGATTTCATGCAAGTAAAGCTGGTATATTCCATCAGGTAGCACTTCAGTTGAGAAACATGAATCAAAAACTGCATAATATAAACATTTGCTTTCATAAATATGCATAAAATTAAAAGCTAAACATATAGTTCAATGTATAAATTCTTTCAGCAGGGTCTGATGCCCATATATTACCATATACTCTGTCAGAAAGTTCAAGCAAGCCATCTGGGGGCCTTCTGTAAAAGAATCTACTCAGCAACGACATATGCTCAATGCCAATCAACTTCAACTGCAAAGCCTATACCTGGAAAAGGGGAAACGAAAATTCACTTGAGTACCATTAACACAAAGACACAATTTCACAGTAACACAAAAAAAAATCTGGACCTATAAAGTAAATGAACTAATCCTTCTAAACAAGAGATCACTCCAAAAGGATAATAGAAAATGGGGATTCGGAATTTCACACCAAACGCCAATAAACTAAAAGATTATAGTGCCCAATGCTAAGTGGAAAGCCTAAAATCTTAAATTCTTAAAATGATAGCTACAAGATAAACAAATAGATTATCATAGAATACTTGCAGATAAATGTTAACGAAATTTAGGAGAATATGGGTTGGGAATTTGAACTGACCACACGACAAAGCAGCAAAAACAATGTGGCCGGAGAAACCAGAAATTCCGGCTAACGGCGGTGATGAGCTGCTTCAGCGGCGTTTGACGACGGCGAGCGGTGTCGTTTCAGTTTCCATCTTCAGTGTTGATTTTGAAATTTTTTTCTGGTTTTAATTGAATTTGAGGGGAGAGCATTTTTAAAGATTTGAAAGTGGGCGGTGAATGAGGTGTACGCCACGCTTTGGAGGCTTGGACATAATTTCCAAAGTCATGTACTGCTACAAGTACATTTTTCTGAAATTTGGGCTTTTGTGATAATTTCTTTCATTATAATAAAGGTGCTTTAAAATTCTTCAAAAGATTATTTGAAAAAATGTAATATGGAAAAAGACAAATTTTTTTTTTTGTGCTGTTGTTACGTAAATATTTTTTAGTGTGATATTTCTTTCATATAAGTTTTCATTATTAGTTTTCTCTTATTATTTTATATATTATTGGGCATTATTATATAATATAATGATTAGAAGATGTATATTTATAAAAGTATTTAATTATTTTTTTTAATAATATGCACACACACCATCTAATTCTATACACGCACACCATTAAAACTCGAACTTTTGGTTATGATTTTCAAATTTTTAAAAGTCAGGTACATATAATATAAAATATTTAATGATATGATTGTTTGGATATCCACAAAATCTATTTATTAATAGTAGCAACACCGCACATTTTACTTGTGTGTGCAAAATATAAAAAATATATTTTTTAATTTAGCAATTAGTTTTTTTTAGAATGAAAATATAAATATATTATTAAATTTCTTTAATAAGAATACTTTTTTAAGAATTATTTGAAATAATTTATTAAATGATAATAATTTAAAAATAAAATAATAATATGAAATAAAATTATATAATAAAGAATAAACAGATAAAAAATACCAAATAATTGTAATTAGAGAAAGTGATTTGTTGGTTGAAAACATGAGTTTTTAAATTGAATATAATATTACAATATTGATATTTTTATTTGCTTATTTATTACATGTATTTATTAATTAAAAGGGTAAAATTGACACATCAAAAATTAGTATCTGAATTGAATCGATTTCATGTGAATTTTTAATTTTAGCCACAAATTTACATATTTTTGTTTATTTTATATAAAATTAAAGATAAATTTTATAAAATTATATAAATAACCACTATTATGAAATAAAAATAATTTTTTTTTATAATAGTATAAATAAAATGATAAATTGAAAAGTAGTCCTTTTGATGCACATATTCATACAAAATTTTAATAAAAGTGGGCCACACCCTACACCTTGAAAATTTCAAGCCAGTTATATGGGTTTGAGATTTGGGCTTTCTTTGGGTTGGGCTCTACATACTGGTGGTCGTGGGAGCGTTTGAGCCCAGTAGCCCACTGTACAGCCGTTTTGTGGAATTTCCTATAGCCCATTTGAATAAACTTAAAAAAAATATTTGTCTGAGTAGTGTCTTTTATAGTACTGATTTTCTCTTTTTAAGACAAGTAATTTTACATAATAATTCAAAAGCACTTTAAAATGTGCATTTATTTGCAAACACCGCCTAAATTGCTTTCCAAAAAAAAAAAAATCAATGTAAGGCTTTTGTTTCTGGCTTCTCTTTTCTTTTTTTTTTTTTTAAATCCAACTAAACACATTTTTTTTCACTAAAGAGTCTTTTTTTTCTTAAATAAGTGCATATCTTTTGACAAAAAAAATCATCCAAACGGGTTTTTCATATGTACTATTATATAATATTGAATGAATGTTTATATTGGAGTCTAATGCGCAACTAGTCGTTCAAACTTATCACTCTAAAACTCCACAATTGTGATCAGACTTTGGATTATTGATGGAAGATTGTCGTGCTATTAGCAATGACTTATGATTCTTACATGTCAGATATGTGAAACGTTCATGTTAGATGTGTGGCACGCCAGCTTATTGCCCGCGCGATCAAGTTCTATGCCTGACCTTTGATTAGAATGTATGTCCATTGTCAGACGGGATCCCCTACCCCGAAACGATGCCCCATCTCATGCCCCATATTCTAAATTCATGACGTGTAAATTTTCAAGATTTACTTAATGGCAGATTGTTTAATTATGTTAATTATATTTTTTCCGTTATCTCAATTAGTAAGTAAATCCTGAAGATTTATACGTGTCACGAATATAGAGTACGAGGCATGAGATGGGGCATCGTTTCGGGATAGGGGATCCCGTCCGGTCCATTGTTTGTGTATACCGCTTTAGCGGCGAATATTGATTAGTCATAACTACACATTTTCTTTTTTTCTTTTCGTGTTTGAAACATTGACATTTTGAATTAATATTGTATTTTTCGGTCCATGTTTTTGGCCTACTTGAAATTTTATGTTTCCCAAGATTTTATGGATTTGGTGAACTGAATATTTATTACATTGTAAAAACATTCTCATCGTGGTAGAATTTTTTTACGTGTCACGTGGTTGTAAGTATATCTAGTTATATCATATTAAATCTTTGTTGGTTTTTACCTTATTTTTCTCGTTAATATCGCGATTGCATGTGAATATTATGTGTGCTCTAATCTTAACAATAATATTGGAATGAAGGTATCCAAGACTTACAATTCCCTTTTCAATATAAATAAACACCAATTGATCAATCATGTTGCATATTCAATACTTTCATGAGTTGCCACGAACATGCAGTTTTGGAATAAAAATGATGTTTCATGAGCTGAACATGCAAGACTTACAATTCCCTTTTTAATATAAATAAATACCAATTGATCAATCATGAACATGCAAGTTTGGAATAAAAATGATGTTTAGCCTAACATCATGAATTCATAGCCGCGCCCCCCCGCGCCCCCCAGCAAAGAATCATTTGGACCATTTCAGATCTTGTACTATAAAATTGTGCATTACTTTTTACTGTACTCATTAATATATATTCCTTATATTGGTATAGCACCTCACGTGTATTAGCAAAATAGATAAAAAAAAAAAAAAAACCCTTTATCAAAAAATAGCCTACTATTCATTACAAAAACATGGGGGATTAGCCTATTTTTCGATGATGTGATTTTTTTATTATTTCGATAAAATACAAGAGGGTGTTGTGGAGTTTAATCTTTTTTTTTTCATCTCAACCTCACGTACTCGTTAACATATGCCACTTATAACGGGGTTTTAGACTATTTTTCAATCACATGAGATTCTTAAACTAGAGTGTTTTGGAATTTAACACAGAGAGAGAGAGAGAAAAATTTATGATATGGAAGAAAAAAATTCTCTTTCACTATCTAAACTATCCACCAATGCACATGATGTACATGAATAAATACAATAGAAAATAATGCACGATTGTATAGTAAAAAATTCAAACTACCAAACATAAAAATAAAAGGAAAAAAAAAAATCTGAACTACATTTGGACCTGCCCAAAATTGAAACCTAGAGGAACCTTCCCCATGAACATCCTTTAATTATTTCGCCAACCAAACTTCAATTATTAATTTGTCCAAAGATAAATCCAAGAAATTGTTGGTACAATTCACGTGCCAAGCAGTCTTCCTCTCCTTTTAAAAATGGTCCTCTTTTGCTTAGTTGAGATGTCCAAAATAAAAAAAAACGAAAGAAAGACTTTCAAACTTGTACTTCAGAAAGATAATTATGAAGTAATAACTAATTATCAAAGTCTGAAGAATCGTAGACTACCTTCCTTCCACCCCGCCCCCCCCAACATATTTTGTAGAAATTTCAAAATTTCATTTGATAATTTTGTCCAGTCAACGTTAGTTTTGTTACATTTTGTCATCTAATCTAGATTAATTTGGTATAGGAGTTTGATCTAATTGAAGAGAATATGATGCTGTCTTCGACTTTGTAATTTCAGAAGTACTGGTGGTGGTTTCTATAATGTAGAAAAACGACTATGTTAGAGCAAAATTGAACATTAGAGAGGAACTGCTAATCCAGTGTTAGCTAAGAAAAGAATAAAAAATTTTATACAATACTTGCTTGTATAAGAACTCAACAATTATGTCCCATATTTCATATATTGTCAAAATTATTATTCAATTAATTACTACTGTCAAAAGTTTATGCAATTAGGAAAATTTTTTACCCTAGCTTAATTTGATCGAATAAAAAAAAAATCATATAATAAGTGTACATTCCCCACATTATTAACATTAATTTGACCAAAATGAGTCTGAGCTAAAATTTTTCAATTATCAAAACAAAATATCTCCTTGTACCTCGCGTAATTCGCCTGATATCATCAAATTTTCATTAGTGGTGAAGACCGGTCCAACTTCAAGGCTTGAATTTGACAAGGAATTACGACACATTATTCATGAGACCTATTAGATATCGAAGCAAAATCATCCACGCCCACTCTGACCTTTCTCCCAAGGAACTTGCCAGTCTGTTAGATTTGAAAATTATTAAAAAATAACAGGTTGACCCCTTCACCAACTATATAAACTTCCAACACCCTTTTCCATGGTCATACATACCAAAGTTGCAAACCTACAACAAAACATCATCAAATTCCCCCAAAACCTCAAATTCATTTCTGCCAAATTCGAATATTTCTCCTAATATTGTTTAAATTTACTCAATGAACGGCCGTGCGGCTGCGCAGATATCGAAGCTGCTTATCGGGCAGACCAGAGGGAGGTTATTCTCAACTGCTATCACTGCCACGAGTACTAATAGTGCCTCCAAGATTCTTGAATCTAGGTTCACATATCATGGAGCTTTTAGGACCCCAATTCTTGAAGTTAGGCATTGGAGTACTATGGCTTCTGAGGCTGTAAGAGAAGAAAAACCGCCAAAATCGGACTCTCAAGGCCACGAGAACGAGGACGATCAAGGTGGCAAGGCTGTCGTGAGCAGCTACTGGGGGGCGGCGCCACCCAAGATAAGGAAGCCTGACGGCTCGCCATGGAAGTGGAACTGCTTCCGGGTATGTACTGTGCAACCTGAATGATGATGCCCATAAAGGGTAGTTGCATTTGTGTTATACTAACATTCTGCCATTGATGATCACAGCCATGGGAGACGTACACGGCAGACACTTCCATTGATGTGAAGAAGCACCATGAAAGAAAGACATTCATGGACAAGTTTGCTTACTGGACTGTCCAAGCTCTCAAGTACCCAACATACTTGTTCTTTCAGGTCATTATTTCCCCACCATTACTCCTCAGTTTTCATTCAGACATTTTCACAAACACCTTTTACTAACGAAAACTCGTGCATTACCAGAGGCGCCACATGTGCCACGCAATGATGCTAGAGACCGTCGCCGCCGTCCCCGGCATGGTCGGCGGGATGCTCCTCCACTGCAAGTCCCTCCGGCGGTTCGAGCACAGCGGCGGCTGGATCAAGGCCCTCCTCGAAGAAGCAGAGAACGAGAGAATGCACCTCATGACTTTCTTAGAGCTTTCCCAGCCTAAATGGTACGAGCGCGCCCTAGTTTTCGCCGTGCAGGGGGTGTTCTTCAACGCCTATTTCCTCGCGTACGTTGTGTCCCCCAAATTGGCTCACCGGATCGTCGGCTACCTCGAAGAAGAGGCCGTCAATTCGTACACGGAATTTCTGATCGACCTGGAGAAAGGGCTCTTCGAGAACCAGCCGGCGCCGGCGATCGCCATCGACTACTGGCGGCTGCCGCCGGACTCGACGCTCAAGGACGTGGTCACCGTCATCAGGGCCGACGAGGCGCACCACCGTGACCTCAACCACTACGCATCGGTGAGAATCTTTGAAACTGCCAATCATTTGCCTTGATTTTTTCGAAAATGCTTATGATTTTCTCAAAATCAGATCAAATTTTCATGTGATTTTGACATGATTTTTATCGGATTTGCAGGACATTCAGTGTCAAGGGCACGAGCTGAAGGAGTATCCGGCGCCGATTGGATATCACTGAAGCCATGGATGGCTTCAACAGACCTCTCTCCCTCTCTCTCTCTCCGCGCAAATTATTGAGCCGATTTCGTATGCTAATAATCGAATGGCCTGTATTTATTTAATTTATTTTATAAGTTCGGAGTGTGCGTGTTAATTATATATTAATACTAATTATGGCTTCCATGTTTGTGGAAATTAATGTACTTTAATGCTGTCACACTTTCTCGAAAGTCTAAATAATGTGATTATTTTGTTTTGCAATTTAGCTCATCTCTCTGTCCATCGGAGACGAAGCTATACTCTAGAGATTAGTGTGCGAGGGCAAAATCAATTTTTTCAAAACAAAATATTGAAGGTATTTTTATCATTAGGACAAAATTTAAGTTTTTTTTAAATATATATAAATTTTAATTCGATAATTACCTTCAAGCCGCGCTTGACTTCATCTTGGTCCCAATACATACATATATATATATATATATGACGTGGCATAATTCCCACTGGACCTCCCGACCGCCTTTCTCGCGACAAGCTCGCTTTTATCCCCGATCGATTTCCTTTAAGGCCTTTCCGACCGGCTGTTGTACACCGACCGCTTGGCTAACCCCTCTCCTCGACGAGCCTAGCAGGACGAGTCCCTCTCGGCTTGAACCCAGTTCCTTGGCCCTCTAGCTCAATCGCAGGATCGACCAGGACTATATTGGATTCAACGGATCTCTGCCGGCATTAAATGCTCCGTCAGATTGGGTATGGAAAAACCACCAAACCCCATATCTCATTAATGGAATGTCAACTAGCACCTACGGACCTTACCACTAGGCTCATGGGTCGCTTACATCAGCCCTCAACGACCTACTTGGCCTGGCGGGCCCACAAAAACGCAATTTACCTAGACATAATATAAATACACCCGCATTTATGGTAAGAGACACGCATTAATTACGCTCAATACCCTTACTCTGCTCAAATCCCTTCAAAAATCGATTGACTAACTTAAACATCATAGGGTCTTAACCGAAACCTATCTCGCCTAGCTCAAGTTGCCGTTTCCTTGTTGCTGGTTAACTTCTGGTTCAAACACCTTCATTTACATACTTGACCAAATAAACTGACCGAGGTCGACCATCTCTCGAATTCGACCCGTATCAATATATGATGTCAACAGATAAATAATTATTTATATAAAAAAACAAAGAAATAATTGAAGGTCGCACTAAAACAAGAAAATTATGGATGATAAGTGTTGTGAAATGAATATGGTCAAAGAACCAAATGTTTATTATTATTATTATTTTTTTTGAGAAAGTACCAAATTATGCATGGTAAAAGTACAATTAGTTAACCTAGTGGGGGCTGATCGTGATGGAAATACCCAACTAACCTTTCAAATTAAATTCAGTAATATTTTTGTTTCATATTATTTATCATTTAAAGTTATTATTTTACACAAATTAAAGAAAATTTAATAGTATATTCTACTTTACAAATTTATCCCTATTAATGTCTTAAAACTCTTTAAGTATGTTTTGACAATATAAATTGTATAATAATTAGAAGGCTATATAAGGGACATTTATTATGAGAGTAAATTTGAACAAAATATATTAAATATTGTCTTTTTTTAATAAAAGTACAAATATGTTGAAATAAAAATAAGATCTCAAACGATTAATAATATACAATGAAAGTAAGTCTTTATGTTCAATCAACCAAAATAGGTTTGACTCTTAGCCAATCATCATATGGGTGCACCATATGGCCCGATTTAATAAGGCCTTGTTAGATAAAAATTACGAAGTACGAAGTGTTATTTCGATTTCATATTAAATCCCGATGAAATCTTGTCTCACTGACAATGTGAATGTACCATAATATTAGATTATGGGTTCGAAATTTCATACATATAGATATTATTTTAATTATGTATTGAACTCTTTTTACTGTATAATAGTTTATATGTGTTTATTGAATACCTTCCATATTTGTTGATTATAGATCATAATAATTTATTCTTATTTGAAAATATTGATATAATTAATTGATTGTAAATTTGTAATAACCTTTTTTTTTAACTATGTATATCGAGTCAATGTTTATTTTGAAAGCGTAAGCTTTCTTTCCAATCTATGTTGATTTAGGCCCATTTGGATGGATTTAAAAACAAGTATTTATCGAGCGAAACTTTATAATTTTTTTTAAGTCAAACAGAAAAATGCTTTAAAAAGATGATTTTATTTAACTTTGGGATAACTTTTTTAAAAAATAATTTTTAACTTTTTTCTTTCCCGACTCCTGCTTTTTTTAAAAAGCCCATCAAAACATAATTTTTGTTTTTTTTGCTCTGAAGTGTTTGTTTTTAGAAAAAAGTGCTTATTCTCTGAAAAATACGATCAAAACGGGCTCTTAAACATTAGCAGAAGTTTTCAGAATAATTACAAAAATCCCTTTAAATTAATTTTCATATCCAAAAATTCCATGCAGAAATCTTCGATCCGGAAAGTCCCATCCCTGGTCCTCGACAAAATTATCTTTAACTTTTTAACATTAATTTTTCGACACTAAATCTAAATTAATTTTTTTATTAAAATCATTATTGATAGGAATAAATTTAAATTAACTTTAAGAAAAAGAATTTATTAAAAAATCCATTCAATTTATTAAGTTTTCTGAATTTAAAAAGTTAAGGGTAATTTGATCAAAAAACTAAATACTGAACAATTTACAATGAAAAATTAGTGGAATGAGTTTATCAGATTGAAAATTAATATTACGAAATTTTCGAATATAAAAATTTATTCTAAGGACCTTATAGTATTTTTCTCCCTTAAGTTATAATAATCCTCCACAAACCTAAAACTTTTCGCTGTTGTAAGCCCTTAAATACATTTTGATGCAGCCATGTACATACAGCAAGGACAATTTTTTTCTTTCTTTTTTCTGGCCTTTCATTTTCAAGTGTGTTTCCAATCATTGGATTGGCCTTTCATTTTCAAGTGTGTTTCCAATCATTGGATTGAGTATGATGATATCATAATTTTAATTTTTAACATTTTTTGAAATCATCATATATTCAAATCCAACGACTAAAAACATAACCTCAAACACAAATGAGATTCGGCTGCAGTTTCTTACTGCAGAACTACGTACAAAAATCACAATTCAAGCACATAACCAGTGGCGTAGCCAGAAATTAAAGAGCTAAAACGATACCATATAAAGATCACTATAGCCAGCACGAAGGCTCCCGACTGGCGCCCCTCATCGGCCAAAACCCATTGCAGCAAAAAGAACCCAAATACGAGCAAAAATCCCCAACCCAGTTCCTCCACGTTGCATTTAAATGAAGGCAAGTAAGCGCTAGCAAAGTACACGATCAATATCAGCATGAGGGGGCCAAGAAGAATGGTAATAACCGTATACGTGACAAGAACTACAGCAATAGGCAATATGATCGTATGACGACTGGGATCACCAGAATGGGTATGAACAGAATACACATGCATACTGCATTTTCGGTTTCGGAGACTAAAGGGAGATTTAGATTTACGGGGAAAGAGTTTCCGCGGAGGAGGAGGGCCTAATGTCACCACGAGAAGAAGGGGGATTAAGGGAGATGGCCCTTTGGCCATATTGGAAGGGTGCTTAGTTTGAATCAAAGAGAAGAGAGAGAGAGAGAGAGAGAGAGAGAGAGAGAGAGAGAGAGAGAGAGAGATATATGTGTGTGTGTGCGCGCGCGCGCGCATGCAAATACTAAGTGAAGTTAGATTAGCAAGTTGTGGGGCTTATACATTAGTATAAAATGGAAGGGCTGAGTTTCAGTTGCTGTTTTGGTTAACCTACTTAGACAGTTTGGTGGTACTACTAGTTGACATTAGTTATGCAAACTTCCTACAAGAAATATACATATATGTACATATATATACATATATTATATACATCTATCACCTATGCACGTACACATACATAAATGCATACATATATATATATATTTGTACATATATATGAGAGAGAGAGAGAGAGGGAGTATTTTGGAAATTTGGTTTATCCAAAATGTTGACTAAGTATTTTCCTGAAGATGGCACTTTTATTTCATAAACTGAACCTTGAAACTATCTAAAAGCTGAAAACTGCAAACAATAATGACAACATAAATTTCTGTAAGTTCGACCCATTTGCTTATTGATAAAAAAACTGATGGCACACGATCGTTGTCTGGGTGGTGATGCAAATGGTTTTACAGATCAAATATAACAGTAAACCCAGTGATATAAGTAAGTCTCAACATCAAGTAATGGTACCTTAACTCATTAAGGTAAGATAAAGTTCTATGGTATTCCTGTTACCTCGTACTCGTGCGATATCTTAAGTGGAGACTCCTTCAAAACAGGCCTGTCTTCTGAAAAGAGCCCTAGATTAACTGTCCCAGTTCCCCAATGTATTAGACATTTGTGCACCTGCTTGATATCGAACCGGTTTACTAATGCCAAACCTGAAGAAGATTTGGAAAATGAAATCGTCATCATCGCTAAATTGGTACATCCAACAAATATATCATTTTCTCATTGAAGACTAAAAATGTGACAAAAAAACTTACCATTCGGGCGAAGATCCCCTTCAAAATACTTCTCACAAGATTCCAGCCAAATCTCATGTTTGGACCCATCAATGGCGGTAAAAGACACGTATGATTCTGTAGGGTGCAGCAAACTGAACATCGGGTGCACACGCAAGCACAAAAGCCTGAAAAAATAAAATAAATAACTGGAGACCATACATAAAATAAATAAATGGAGACCATATATAAGTTGAAAGACCGTCGTATAAGGACACACAAAGTTTCACCTTGCATTACATGAGGCACATAATAAGATATACGGTTAGTTACGGAAATCCCCTTGAGGTTAGGCCCATTATCACCAAATCCCCTGTGGTTTGAAAATTACAAGTACCCCCCTTATGTTTGGCTCCGTGTTATAGATGCCCCATATGGAGGTGAAATTTGTTACACAAGAGGGGGGGGGGGGGGGGGTGAAGATGGGCCAAACCTCAAGGGGTCATACAAGAATTGGAAAAAAAAAAAAAAGCAGCCGGGTTACTTGGACAAAACTGGGGGGGGGGGGGGGGGCACCAGACAGTGTTTTAAAGTTTTTTCCCTGACAAGCAGCTGTTTATTTCCATTTCAGAGAACAAGATAGAAAGACTAGTTATTATGGCATAAAAGGGTCTACTAAAAGTTCAAGAAAGTCTGTTGATTGACAACCTTGAATATCCTCCAGAACCAGCACCAACTTTGCGAGCCACAATACCAGAATCAATTTTGAAAACTTTCGGGTTGTCTTTTGAGACATATATCTGGCGTTCGAGGACTAAACCACCTCCAATATCACCTTCTAATTGCAGTGACTCCATTTCTCCCGCCTGCTCAAGACCCCGTCTGTAAAGCAACATGCAGCAGTAAAATTTCAAGTATATCATTAAATTTATTATATTTAAACTAAGTGAAATGCAATTTTAAAGAATTGAAAATATTTACTCATATTGTAGCCTGGTTAGAAATGAATGGTCATAGTATCACTCTCAAACTGGTTGCTAGGAAAAATATCCGATCAATTTTAGAAAGTTGTTTTTTCAGTAAATAGTAAGCAATAATTCTAATACATATAAACTCACTCAATGACAGAATACTCCTCCGAGCATCCAGCAGACCTATACTCCAAGCCACTGTATTCTTCATAGCCATTAACATCAACTCGACTATGGAGCCACTGGGTCCCTGCCACAGGATCACGACTCTCTTCAGAATGTAAAACAAATCCAGAGAAAATGTTTCGAGGCCATAAGCATTTTAGAGTATTCGGTAAACTTCTTGGCAAAAATGGCTTATAACGACATAAATATCTTTTCTCTTTTTCCTTTAATATCATATTTCTATATCTCAAGAAACATTTATCTGAGAATATTGATTTTACAATATCCTTTATCATAATTATTACACACAAAAAGAAAACACTTATAAGCTCTCAACTTCTTATAAGTTCTCAAAGCATCTTATAAGTATCATATTTTATCCAAAAAAATTGACATCTTTTAAAAATAAGATTTAAGAGCTTATAAGTTTCAAAAACATTTTAAAAGATCTAAAAACTTATAAGCTCATGGTGTCATTGAGTCTGTGAAACAAGCAACAAAATATTGTCCCAACTCAATCCATTTCAATTTCCATAGGGATGAAGGAAATGCATTCCAGAAAAGATTAGGAATATGAATAACAATTACAATGTCGAGAATTCATACAAATCCAAAAGCCCTATTAGTTCTGGATACAACTTCAGAAAAACATAAATCACAGGCATTACCTGATGGAATGTGTTGCATAGAAATAATCCTACCACCAATCCACGGAACAATTTTGAGAGCCCAATCTCCACTTTTTATTTCAACAGGTGTCCTTAGTTCGGCTCCCTTGTGCCCAGGCGAATTGTCTAAGTCTGGAATACGTTTAGCACTTTCTGCTACCAACACAAGACTTATTAACTTCCATGAAGGCAAAAGTCTCCGTTTGATTTTATATCCATGATATTACAAAAATAAACATTTTTTTTTTCAAATCATAATGCCTTTGCAGGTGGCAGAATCTCAACCCTTTCTACTCAAGATTGAGATTCAAGTGGCAAACAATGTCATGCTTGAAATCATATTAGGGGAGGAGAGAGAGAGAGAGAATCACCTAGACGAATTTTGAGTTGCTTTTCACTTGCTAACACTAAATCTGACACTTCACTTTCTGAAGGCATTGGAATTTGCAGAACCTCTCCATCGGTACCCCATGCATCAATCTATATTGCATAAAATATAAATAACAATTACATCTATTGATGTGAAATTAAGATTACAGATAATTGAACTCCATGAAAAAAGCTGCACACCTTAGCTCCTTTTCCAAGTAGTAGTTGAACATGCAACCGACGGTTTGGCCTCGTCCAAGATCCTTCAGTTTTTAAAATCTTTACAGTGACCACAGAAGACTGGCGTTCAGCTACATATGTCGTCAAGAGATAACCGCCTCTAGTGTATCCATATCCATCACCATCATCTTCAAAGAGAATACCTTCAGCTTTACCTGCAATTTAAGAGATTCAATGTAATCGCATTATGGTGAAATCAATTGCAAACAGTGTCAAAATATTACTAAATTGACATGATCGAAAGGTCGATCACAAAAATTAAGATAAATCTATAAATTGTACTTCTGCCGCATTTTCAACAAAAAATCTGAGTAGCTTTGTAGTATTGCGTCAAATGAAAATGTTTATATAATTGATGGTGTTAAATCATTAGTAACATCACTAAAATGAAGGCAGAAAGATTACCAAGTTCATCTAAGGTCACTAGCAGTGATAAATCATCCATAGGATTAGCTTCACCAACATGTTGATGAGGAGGGGCTACAGGAATGATGGATCCACCTTTAAGATATAATGCTGGCAAATCCTGGGTGCGACAAATGTGGGACAAAATTACAGGATGATGCTAATTATTAAGTAAAATAAAAAAGTTGTATGCAAATCTCGAGGAAATAGTACTGGATGAATGTCTTCAAAATCGAAACTGAACCAGAGGCCTTTTGGAAACTTATGCTCCATTTGATATAATTCCTCATGTTCTCCCGTGCTGCAACACGATGGGCATGATATATTTACAACGCAAGAACCAAGTATATTTACAATGCAAGAACCAAGGTTTTCAATCCCAAGGAGAAAATCATCTTGCTAAACATAAGTAAACACGGTGGTCTGAAATAGAGCCAAGACAAGGGATGGTGGTATCATGGTATCTAGTTTTCCAAACACACTGTACTAGTAAACAGAAATCAACATGCAATCATCTACGTATGTATCTCTCTTGTTTTTTTTTTCTTCACACAAGAGAGGAACGAAAAAAGGAAAAAGAAAAAAACAAAAACAAAAAAGAAAGAAAGAAAAGAAAAGATTCTGCTAATGCATCTGTAAGGCAGAGATAAGAACCTCGCATATACGAGAAGCGGTCCCAAGAGAAACGAATTTTCTTGAGTTCTTAGCTTCAAATCTGTAGGATCTGAGAAGAATTTGAAATTTCATTAACTTAACTGAATATTAGGAGAATGAACACTGATGCCAATGCCAAATCCAATTACTTCATTATAAGAACATACCAGTGAAAAAAGTGGGAGTTGCCACTGGAATACCCGTTGTGTGAGCCAAGTAAAAGAGAGTATATATGTGGGGTAAAAGCCGATATCGCCTCCTTAATGCCAGTCGGCAAACTTCTTCACACTGTAAAGGAGTATAGTGAGGGTGCTAGAAGAATAAGAATAGTGTAACTCAGGGATAATTATCATACCTTCGTCATTTTTCACAGCAATATGTTACTTGCGAAAAAAATTACAATACAACAACATAAATTTAACAAGCAGCATAATAGTGAAGAAGACAGAGCACTTTTGTTGTGGACAATTATCTTATCATCACAGGCGGCTAAGCTGCACCTCCATACCAGTACAGAATTCAGTCATCTTTACATGCTCCGTTAATTTTACACTACTTTCTAGATCCACAATGCACATTATCCCAAAAGGAAAGTTTAGTCAAATAGGTCATTAAGTACCTTTAAGACTGCAATCAGCTGTTACACAGAGCAGTCACCATGCTAGTTGAAAATGAGCAACTACACACACACACACACACCCCTTGTCTTATATAGGGAAAAAGAATGTTCGGTCCTTAGTAGTGCTGATATAAATTATCTATCGTCCATCCTTCTCACAGGAAAATGACACAAACTACTATACGTTTGGTGTCACTTTGCCCCCTCCAACTATGAAATATGCACTTTGTCCCCTCCAATGAAAATAAATTGGAAAATAAATTATATTCATTTAATTGGAGGGGGCAACGTGCATATTTTCATAGTTTGAGGGGGCAAACTGACAGAAAACATATAGTTGAGGGGAGTGAAGTGGAACTCAACCCAAAAACTATGTAAGGACTAAAGATTCTCTATAATCTGGGCTTGTATCATCTTAAGCACCAAGTAGCTGTTCATCATAGTTAACAGAAAATTGATATATTTGAAATGTTGGCCACTCGAAAAGAAGCCCCAGCAGATCCAAAATCTTCTGAGCATTCACATACAAATGTTGAATATAAGCTGTTCTATATTAGTTTATTACATCAAGGAGACAAACCTCTGCTCCAAAAGACCAGGGTTCATGATCAATAGTGTCAGTCTCAGAGTGTCCACGACAGAAAGGAAACATGGCAGCCACTCCCATCCACCTTCCAAACAGCTTTGGTGTAGCATTGCCACCAAATCCACCAAGATCTGGCCCCGAGAGTGGCTGACCGCTCAGCCCCTGGACACATGCTCATCCTACATCAGAGTGCTCTATTGTACCAAAATATGGCCAAAATTATTAGCATAATAACATATATTGGAAATAGAGTACATTCTTCCAAGTATTCAAACTGATGTATGCAAAAGTGGTCAGAGAAATAAACTCATGCACTAGAAGATTATGCTTGCTTCTTTCTGATTTATACTTCTGGGAAATACATGGCTGAAACTAAATACCAAATATATGCAAGCATAAGAAGATTATGTTTGCTTCTTCCCAATTTATACTTACGGGAAATACATGGCTGAAACTAAATACCAAATGTATGCACATTTCCAGCTGTCCATGCATACCATGGACTAGGTTGTTTGTAAGAATGCCGGTAGCATATATTTTATGCCAACAGCATGTTCTATTCATAATAACGAACGAGGAGAATTTCCAACTAAGGCTTCATAAAATTCACTTTGAAATTAGATCACATTTTCAATGAGAAAATTGTGGCCTCTATCCTCCATATCATCAATATCTTATAACTAGGATATCCAGTTGGTGAACAGGAAGTAATTTTTGGATCACTGGACACAGATTTGCATGCCTAGAAAAGGATATCCTTATACAGGCCATCAGGCTCAGGGCACATAACTCATCATAAGATCAGAAAAGATTAAGTAAAAAAAAGAATATTAAAAATTATAATTTCCAAATTCAAGGTAATAGATCCATCTATGCTGACTGGTGCAAGTATCAGTGCTCCGTAGTCCAGCTAGTTTTTATGTGACGCTGCATGTAAGCTCATGTAATATCACACAATTCCATGAACAACTTATGTGTCTCCATTCCAGCATGCCCTTACCAATTGAATAACCATGGAGATACTCATGTGGAGGTGCTCCCAAGTGGAAAGATTATCTCCTGTCCATGTTGCAGCATACCTTTGGCTACCCACGAACCCAGCTCGAGTCAAAACAAAGGGCCGTTTTTGTTCATTTTCTAGTTTCATGCCTTCATATGTAGATCTAGCCATCAGCATACCATAAACCTGAAAGACTTAACATCAGCTAATGGAAAGTTACAAGCTCCATCATGATAGAAATTATTAGCCTAAAAGTAGTACATTGTGATAGTGTGAATGGTTCTGATGGCCTCCAAGTTCTGGATCTCCCCTATGAATATTCGTCTCGGGCATTGTCTTTGTTACAGTCTGTAACAAAATGAGGTCAGAAAGAAGAAAGGAAAGCTTTTACTTCTGAAAAGTTTCAAACTTCACCGTGAAGACAACTGGTTCATTCATATCGTTCCATATACCATCCACACCATTAGAGATAAAGTCCTTAACTAGATTAGCCCACCATGAACGGACACTCGATTGTGTGAAATCAGGAAACACACAAGGCCCTGGCCATACATCCCCTAGAGGAAGCAGTGAATAGTTAATGAAATGCTTGAAGAGAAAATTGAAAACAACTACAATTGGGATAAAATATGTTCTGCGGTCAATGAGACTAAAGATGTCCATTTTTTTCCCTCTATGTAAGCAATACCTTCTTTTCCTTCTTTTTTTTTTTTTGGTGTGTGTGTGTGAGAGAGAGAGACAGAGAGAACAGAAGACTTATATTTACCAACAAAAGGTTTCCCATCAGTAGTTTGAATCCAGACATCTTTTTTGGAACCACTATCATAGACAAAATAACCCTCTTCTTTTTTTATCCCTGGGTCAAGCATCCAAATTGCCTTAAACCCATTCTTATGGAGATCATCTGCCAGAGACTTTGGATTTGAAAATCGCTCCTGCAAAAAGGAAGTGTAATTGGTTTGTCCATTCAGTTCTGAACAAATTATCATGGCAATAACTGTTGTTAAGGATGGTACTATTGGACTGCAAATAACTCTGAAAGATAAAACAGAACTATGTGAATGTCCCAAAGAAGAAATGAGTACATCCAATCTTGCAAGGCTAACAAATAAGCTAATAGACACTGAACCTATACAGCTTAAATCGATACATTAGAACTCATCTGTACTAGTATCTCTACTCTCTACGTCAGAACTTCATTAATGGGAAATGCTGATATTACACCAAGCCACTGTAATAAAATATGATCCTGCTAAATATATACTTTATAAGAACAACTGGAAGAAAACATGCCTTGTCAAAAGTGAAACAACGAAAACCATCCATGTAGTCTATATCCATCCATATCACATCACAAGGTATGCTTTTTTCCCTGAATGTCCTTGCTATCTGCAACAATAAGACAAACAAGAGGCAAAGTCAAATATTAAAAATGTTACTGTGGTTGAGAAACAAGAGGCTATGCATCTGATCTTATGACTAAATGACCTTCGTTTAACAAATAAAAGGATCAAAATGTCATACTTCAATCCTTAAAGCTTAAGGTAATCCATCTCAAATTTTATGTCTTAGTTCAAATTGGCACAGCTCTAAAAAATGTTGCGCTTCTTATTGTAGTTCTATATTATGTATTTTTCGTCATAAGATATTAATTAATTCCTGAGGCGACCAGCATCTATATGGTGAGATTATTTTATAAGGTTTGTTGGTGCTCAATTGGACATTAGTTTGGGACAATCCAGATAGAGAGGAGAGAGACTTAGACAAAGGAAGGAAGCTTAGACAAAGAGATCTCAACAATATTAAATCTATCACAAATTAAATGTTAAACCTCACGAACTCGTGCATCAGATGCATAGCTCCAACGGCATTGATGATAGCCCAAGGACCACTTCGGAGGCATAAACACCGTTCCTGATGACAAAACCCCAATTCAACTATATGGTAACATGAGGAGATTGGACCCAATGTGAAGAGAAAAATAAAAGCTTGCAGCAATAATTAATGTGCTTGCAGATAGCACATTACCAACTGCTCTTGCGAAAGAGACAAGAACATCAGTTGGTGAAGCAAATGGACCAAACGTGATGACGGGATAGGCTGATGAAGAAATGAACTTTATATGTGATTCTTTCCTCATATCAATCTGCTCAAATCACAACATCACTGCAACAGCAAATTCAATTAACAAGAAACTGCACACAGTAACTAAGAGCTGACAAATACCTCACAACGTTGAGTTGTATCAGCAAGAACTCCTAATGCCTCTCCATTTGGCAGAACCACCAGGACCCAAGGGTGTGATTGGTACATGGAAGTAGTTTCAGGGCCATAGCCCCAGGCAATGGTATTCCATGTAAAAATCTAGTACAAATTAATTAAGTGTATAGATAAAATTGGGTCAGATGAGAATCTAGAAGAGCTTATTAATTGTGCTCAAAACACGCACACACACACACCCAAAAAGAACATATTAATAAAATAGTAGACTAGGGGGCTTACCCTCTTCCCGGTGCGTTCAAGCTGCCCACTAACTTCTCCCGTTCCATAAAATGAGGTGTTTGGTGGAAACTAAATCATAGCCAGATAAGATCCAATTACAAAGTTTCCAACATTTTTGAAAAGCAAAAATACAAGTTGTCCAAAAGTAAAGACACGAAACGGTATATATTGCTACCAACTTGATGATACATTACCTCTATGTTAACTATTTGTTGTCCCTTTACACTTTCAAAACTGGGAATGCAGGTTGGAGCTTTATTGACATTTGGGATTGGCGTATCCCTTACTTTTGAATTTTCAAAAGAAATGCTTGGAAATGCAGCCTTTCTATCATCTAGAGAACAATCAAAACGGAATACTCCTTCCTCAAGAATAGGCTCAAAAATCATTTTCCCGGATCGAACATTTGAATCCGCTGCCATCTGCGATACTACTAGTGATCTTTGATCAATCAACCTCTTTTCAACTTTCGACTTTCTACATACCAAGAAAGATTAAGAAACTTCACACCCAGATCATATAACTTCACAAATGATCAACACAGACAAGAATAAACCAAGCAAACAACAAAAGATGTACAAAAACCCATATGTAAGACCCGTACAACTGAGAAGTGATGACTCCAGAATATATCAAAAGTACACAAAACTCCCAAGATATTTCTTCGCGCACATCTCTTCTGTTATAACAAAATACTAATGCTAAAGGGATAAAGAACCTCTAAAGATATTTCTTGACACATAATTCCTTTAGTATAAAACAAATAAAGTTAAAACAAAGGAAAAACTATGAAAACACACCAAGTATACTTCTTTGTGTCGTTAAGAGTTTCTTATAAATAAAATTTTCAATTCAAAACAAATAAACCATACCAATTTACAAACAAATATCAAGGAAAGGGAGAACACATCAAGAGAATCCGGTGACATTTCTTGAATTCAAAATAAACATAATTATACGAAAGGGAAAAACCTCAAAAAACAATAAAATATGTAATCTGGAGTAAAACTCTAGATTGAAAAAGAGGAGGAAGATTCGATGAACAGAGAGTTTTTGGAGAGATAATATTTGTGGATCAGACTTGGAGTTGAGAGAATGAGTCTCTCTTCTTGTATTTGAGTATTTACATGTAATATTTAGATTTAGTATAGTGGGAATATATTGAGCTTGATCATGTAATATTTAGATTTAGTATAGTGGGAATATATTGAGCTTCATCATGTATGCTTTTATTATTATGGGTTATATGTATGTATATATATATATATATATTATACCCATATTAGGGGACTTATGATATATATATATAGCTCAATATGTGTATAAATATAGGGTGAATTATATCAATATCCCCTGACGTTTGACGAAGTTACAATTTGACTCACGTTATTTTATAAATTACAATGAACCCCCTATGTTATATTCCGTCTAACAA
The DNA here is from genome assembly GCA_026212405.1 of Petrea volubilis. NCBI lineage: Eukaryota > Viridiplantae > Streptophyta > Magnoliopsida > Lamiales > Verbenaceae > Petrea > Petrea volubilis. The sequence goes on from CM047879.1 coordinate 11,344,017, forward strand.
TTTACCCCAACCATTTAGGATCGTTAGGGTTCCGTTAGTTTTTGTATGTAAAGTTCCGATAATACCCTTGAGGGGTTTTTTTTGTAACTATCAAACTTAAAGTATTTAGAACTTTCGAAACTAAATGACATGAGAGACATAATCAAATAAGTTTTCGTTGTATTTTCACTAGTGAATACACTAACAACCAAATGAATGAATTTGGTTGCATATCTTCTATTTATAGAAAATGAAATGTAGCCTTGAAGGGTTGCAACTCTTCACAAAGACCTATTAAATCAAAGGATGTGATCGTTTATAATAAAGAGTTGCACTGATTCGGCCAAAGGACGTGACCAATGAAGAGTGCACCAATTCATCATTAAGTTAAATTTCATTAATACACAAAAATTTAATTATAGAAAATAAAATTTTCCAACAAATGTAACATGAAAACTTCCCAATTTCATCACTATTCTAGTGAAATATCAATTTGTTTGAAGATATTGCTGTGAAAAATTCGTACTTTGATTTGGTAATTTGAAAACATTGGTATTTAATATATATATATGTGTGTGTGTGTGTGTGTGTGTGTGGATATACACTTTTCATTGTAGAAAATGTACAAAGAAATAAATAAATGAAACAAATGCATTAATGAAGAATGACATACATAAATGGAATAATGCTAAAAAAAACTTCATGTTACATAATGCCAATAGATGTACATTTATTGTTGATATTAGCATGTACTACAAAGTAATCTATCTAATTAATTACGTCAATTACAAATTTACTTTTACGATCGTCTATATATAAATATAAATATCATTAGCATTCAAATTGACTTTTTCTAACAATAATTGTCAAGTTCAATTATCCAACTAATAGTTACAAATCAACTATAATAATGAAAATGCTCACTAAGTAACTATAAATATTAAATAGTCAAAGTGACAGTAACATACCTCCAAATAAACAATAAGATCGAACACGGTGCAATAATCACACCTACAAAAATTAAGAATGAAAATAATTACAAAATAATAATAAAGAAAATCATTCACTACATATACATCATTAATTAAAAAAAAAACTTACACACTTACAAAAACTTCCTTCACAAATTATTAACTGCAAAACCAAAAAGTATAAAAAGAATTAGAACACTTCACTACTAAATTTTGAGCAAATCAACTACAACATTTCAAAAAAGTTAACACTTTCAACACTATACTACACGAAGTGAGGGGAGGTGAGGGAATGAATGAGTTGTTGATGGTATATATAGAGGGTTGAGGTGGGAGAAATTTAAAATTTGAATGGTCGAGCTCCGCGTGCTAAGCCATCGATTGAAAAGCTTGCGCAAATTTCAAGCCTGGTGCACGCAGGCCTGCATAAATGTAAAAAAAAAAAAAACCATGCAAGGCCGATCTTACATGCATGCATGATAAGATGGCACATATAACGAGGAAAGCTCAACCATTGAATTTTTAAAAAAAAATATTGTGTTGACAATGTCTTAGGCATGCATGCATGCTGAGATGGCACAGATAATGAGGCAAGGCCGAGCTTCCCAAGCTCAGCCATTGAATTTTAAAAAAAAAAATTCTATTGGCTGAGATGAAGGAGCTCGGTCAACATTAGCAAAATCTCTCTCTGCCCGAGGAGCAGTATGACCGAGCTTGACAAACCCGTTTAAGGGTATTTTCAAAAAAAAAATTCAAACTATGGTATTTTGAAAATTTTCAGCACAAAAAAGGGCAATTTAAATTTTTTTTCTAACATATGTTTTGTATATATTATATAATATAGGGATAATATCAAATATGGTCCCAATGTTTGTGCCATTTTCCAATTTTGGTCCCAAAATTTTAAAATGAGGACCATAATTCATAATCTTCATCAACTTTGGTCCTTTTTAGTCACAGCCGTTAAAAACTAACGGAGAGGCGTACGTGCCCAGATAGGTCACTAACGGCGCACGTGAAGAGCACGTGCGTCTTTCCGTTAGTTTTTAACAGTTGTGACTAAAAAGGACCAAAGTTGATGAAAATTATGAATTATGGTCCTCATTTTGAAATTTTGGGACCAAAATTGAAAAAGAGCACAAACATTGGAACCATATTTGATATTATCCCTATAATATAATATATATATATATATATATATATAAGTTTTGTATTTTGCATATATATACCTACACAACTGTATAAATAAATATATTTTAAATTTTAAATTATTTAGATTATTCATTAATTAATTAAATATTTTTATATGTATATTACAAAGTTTTTAAATTTAAATATACACTTATTTGCAAGTATTTATATTTCCTCCTTCAAATAGTGGACTTAACTATGGACTTGATTTTTACATGTTTCTTTCATTAATAATGTAACGAAAATTGTCATGTGGTACGAATGTTGATAAATCAACAAATTTATAGGACGAAGTTTGATATATTAAACTGTGTTACTAGAATAGAATAACCCCCACTACTTCCCCCCTCCCCCCCCCCATCTTTTGCCCAAAAGTTACCGAATGAGACGCTCAAATTCGCCTCTATGTTTGATTGTCAAAAGGATTTTTTAAGCATGTCAATGTTACACGCTCTATAGCCCACCCCCGAGCATAAGGAGCTAGTTTACAAGATTATTAGGAGATTATGTGGGTTTAAAAGATAGATTTGAAAGAAAACGGTTTCAAAAACTATGAACCAGCCACATATCTATATTATTACATTTAGTGGAAGACACTTTAATTTTTCTTTGGTGTGTTTAATTGTGTTCTCTTTAAAAACCCTAACTAAAATAATTACAACTATAAAATTTTTTTACATCCTCTTCTCTCTTCTTTCTCAACGTTTTTTGTCCCTTTATCTCTCTCCTTTCTCCTTTCTCAACACTCCTCTTTTTAATTTTTTTTTCTACTTTTTGTTTCTATTTATTTTTTTCAATCATTCAGTTTAATTTAATTTTAATTTTCTTTTTTTTATTGCTTACAATACGTTTAATAAATGTATTTCAAAAATATTAAAATGATAGTATGAAAAATAAAAATAGTTTTTTCAAGGGGATAAAAAAATAAAAATAGTTATACACACACACACACACACACACACATATATATATATATATAGAGAGAGAGAGAGATAGGACTTAAATACTTTGTTCTTCCCTTCTTCGACCCCTCAAAATGAATTCATAAATCCTAAGTGCTAACTAACAAATATATGTTATTATATGTACTAGTAAAATACACGCGCTTTGCACGTGGCAAGTAATATTTACTTTATTAAATATACTAGTAAAATACACGCGCTTTGCACTTTGGGAGGCTTACCATGAAGGGGACGTCGTGGGATGATCTGAACCCCGAAAGATGTTATACCTCTTGTTCGAAATATGGGGTTTGGTTTTTTCTCTTTTTTCTTTTTCCGTTTTGTCTAAAAACCCTAAATTTAGGATTTGTTCGAAACTTGGATGATTTCTCTCTAATATTTTTTCCTTTCTTGTTTTATTGATATTTGGCAATTTTTTATTTTTTTTGTACAAAATAGCAGGAGCTAGAAGGGTGTAAATATTTCATCTGGATTGACCCTCCAATTTGAGCTCGAACAAAATTGACAATTTCGAGGCTTCGTAGGTGTAACGAGAGGCTGCAAGATGAAATAAAGAAGAAGAGATCGCTGATGAAATTGCTTTGGGGTGCTTTGGTGCTATCTTGGTTGTGCACTTATTTGTTTTTTATGTAATGTTGTAATGATAATTTAGGACCTTTTTCAATTTTCAATTGGGATAGGCATTGTGGGTTATGATGAAATTTGATTTTCCAATGATGTGAATTTTTGCATGATCTAAATGGATGTATGTTTGTTTTGTTTTGGCTAATGAAACTGTTAATATTATGGTATTTGTTTTAGTGTACCATTTACTAAATTTGTTTACCTTTGTTTGTACCAAGTTAAAACACATGAAAGTGTCCAAAAAAAGGGGATGCAAAAAAAGTGGCAAAAAGAGCTTCTAAATTTCATTCAATCTAGTATAAACTGCTGCATCAATATGTTCCAAAAAGTAGTTGCATGGTTCTACCCCATCAAAAAAGTTATAACATCAAAAAGACCAATTTGTTGTTCCTGAGTTCTCAAAGCCCACAGTTTTGACATTGACAAAAATAGACACAACACTTCTACATTAAAGACATCAAAGAACACAGTTTTGACATTGACAAAATAGACACAATACTTCTACATTAAAGTGCACTGCTCCTAAGTTGTCACGTATTTGAATTTGTCTCTTTGAACTCCTCTGCTATGCCTACTGAGTCTTACTGTATCCGTACGAGACCTTCCACTTGGTACCCATGGCTTGGTTAGCCAATAGATTTCTGTGTGCTTGAAGCTACTTCATGAATGCTCGCTACATTTTTTTCCTTCATTAACTAGCATCCTGCTTGTAGATGGTGCTGTAGACTTGACAATAACAACACTTTTTGTGCTAAGAGGTATTGGTTCGATTGTAACATATTATGGTGCTGGAATTATGGTGGGTTTCCTCTTCACCTTATTATGCAAAGAAAAAATAAAAGTGCACATGTTAGTGCTGATTTCACATATTCACCAAAGTAAAACAAATAGACAAAAGGGTTGATACTTACAGGAAGTTTCCTCTTCACTCCTAAAGTTTTGGTAATTGGAGTAGTTGCTGGTGCTTGGGATCTTGTCACTCTTGTGGGTGATTATGCAATAGAGTTAGACTTCCCTAATCCAACCACTTGAGATCTTGTCACTCTTGGGGGTGATTGTGCAACGTTCAGACTACCCTATTCCAAATGCTTGAGATCTTGTCACTCTTGCAATATTCCTAGATTGCCCTCCTCCAACTGCAACATGTTTAGACTGCCCAACGCCGTCCTCCACATTTGTTTGGGTCTTTCTAGTCTGTAAATTTTGAGAACAAAATGCAATAGTAAACATATAAAGTACACAATTTGTAATGGAAATTAGGTTAGTTGTTACCTTTTTCACCCTAGGTGCTCTTTTTTCTGTTGGTGGTGGAACATCCATTCCATCGCTTTGATCATCATCATTTCGTTTCTTTAGTGGGCAACCTCAAGCATTGTGATTGCGTTTGCGGCACAAGGAGCAAGACATTGTTATCCCTTTCTTACCCAATTTTCAGCTTTGTTTTGTAGACTTACCTTTTTTGTCATCAAGAGCATCATTTTTCTTTTTACTCAATTTGGGTCTCCCTGGTAATTTGCAAACTTTTGGTGTTATAATTGGGATGGGTCTTGTTTTTGGCCACATGTCACACCCATTAAGTGTTGTCATTAAATGGGAATATGTCCTAATGAAAATGGATCTCTTGTAATAGTCACTAATGAATCCTTCAAGAGTACGGCCCAAATAGTACATACTAGAGATGGCATATGCACATGGGATTCCAGTAAGATCCCATCTTCTATAGCTACATATTTGCTCTCCTAAGTGTAATTTTTACCTTTGACCCAAATTGTTCTCAATCTCAAATTGATTAAGCCTATTCCAATATGAAATAAATTCCATGGATTTAAAAAAAAAAAAAAAACATCCAGCAACTTGTTTATTTTAGGACAAATATCCCCTCTAGTGTAGCTATTCATCTGACCCCTTCTAATATGGATCATTCTCATTAATGTCAACCTAATCATCTCAAGCATGCTCATACTAAGCTTGCCTCTTGCTTTCAAGATAAGAGAATTGAAGCTCTCTGCTATGTTGTTCAACAATAAGTTATACTTAGGAAATGTGTCAAAATGAGATTTAGACCAATATGCATGTGGTCTTTGTGATAGCCACTGCTGCTTGATCTCTCTCCCTAAACTGTCTCATTGCATTTTCAAAGTCCACAACTCTAGTTGTTGTAGCAGCCTTCAAAAGGAGATTCTTCACTTATATTATGTCTTCATTTTGAACTTTAGATACATATATTAACCAAAGACGTGAAGGATGACTACACTTTGCTTGTACTATATACTTCTCATTCAATGTAAAATTGACATCCTTCCATTCATGATAGCATGTTGTCTAATTGCATACCTTACTTCAACAACATCATTGAAAGTCAATCCTGGCTCAAACTTTGGGTTACTCGTATTGATTTTCTTATTGAAAAATTGGATAGCCATTGTGTCCCTGGGTAGGTTCTTGAGCCTTCTCCGCATGCAATCTCTTTGATCTCCTTGTTTTAGGTTGAGAAGTTTTCCCAAGTATAGAAGCTTCTTGATCTACCCCACCCCACTTAGCTACTTTGTTAATGTTTGTCTCAAAAAGGATATCATTATCAGAGACTTCACATTCACTATCAAACAATCTTTTCCGAAATATCACTATCTAAACCAACAGATTGCTCACCTTCATAGTCTATGTTGTTGCAGACATCAGCATAACTTGACCTCAGTACATTGTTGTCAGCCCCACTTAAATTAGGGTGACTTTTTGTGGTTGTATTTGCAACATCACCCTAACAACCATCATCAGCCATGTTTGGCAAATCTACACTAACTTCACTAACAAATTTACTTTTGGACGTGTTTTTTGAATTCTCCACCTTTTGATGGTCAACAAAGACACCAACAATTCTATTTTCATCAACGTAGTTCACCAAGTTCATTGCATCACCATCTATTTGCAACAAAATCAGCTTCACACCATTATCAACCCCAAACATATTGAAATAGAATAATAACTCTTCATCCAACCCAACCTCCCCAGCTATAGCCTTGATCTCAAGCATTGACATCAAGTCTTCTTGAAAACCATCAAAGTGACTCAAATCTCCAACAAAATAAATGGTTTTTCCCAAATTATATATAAATTTACCAAAATGATGCGTTCTAATAGTAAATTGTTGCTTCAAGTATGCCTTGGTGGCTTTTATTCCTTCAATATCACTACCAGATACTAGGATATCATCAACATATACAATAAGGACAATAATCCCTAATTGTCCGTGTTTTACGAAGCCGGAGTGATCAACTTGACACCTGTGAAATCCGAAATTACAGATAATTTGACTAAACTTGTCAAACCATGCCCATAGACTTTGCTTCAAACCATAAATCGCCTTCTTGAGCCTGCATACATATCTCGCTTTTGCCCCTGAGCAACATACCCTGGAGGTTGCTCTATAAAAACAGTCTCATGCAGATCACCGTAGAGAAAGGCATTTTTTACATCCATTTGATACATCGGCTAGTGTTGATTAATAGCTAAGGAGAATAATACCCGGATGAAGTTTAGACTAGCAACTGGGGAAAAAGTTTCAAGGTAGTCAACGCCATAAGTCTGAGTGAATCATTTTGCAACCAACCGAGCTTTGTACCGATCTATAGAGCCATCGGCACAGTACTTGAGAGTGAAGATCCAACGACAGTCAACAGTGTCAACATTTGGGGGGACAGGGTACAAGTTCCCAAGTATCCTGATCAAGAAGGGCAGACATTTCTCCGTCCATTGCCTGTTTCCACTTGGGATTATGCAGCGCCTTATGATGAGTAAAAGGAATAGATTCCGTAGAGAGAGAAACAGCAAAACTACGATACAAAGGACTAAGTTTATCATAGGACATATAATGAGATAGATGATGTAATGTGCAGGACCGTTTACCTTTGCGCAAAGCGATCTGTAAATCAGAGGCAAACGAACGAGGTATGGAAGGGTACTGATCTATAAGTGGGGAAGGTGGATCAGTAGTAGCCAGAGGCGCAATAGACTATTGTTTGCGTCTTCTGGAATACACCTGCAGAGGGGGACGACAGTCGGGAGGAGGACAAAGAGCGGATAGATCAGCAGGAACATGTAGAGGAATAGAATGAGAAGAGGTATCATTAATGGAATTATAAGAAGTGGACTCAAAAAATGTGATATCAGTAGAGACAAGGGATTGACTAGAGGCAGGGTCATAACAGCGATACCCTTTTTGCATATGAGCATACCCAACAAAAATGCATTTAATAGATCATGGGGATAATTTGTCACGATTGTGTGAGTGAATGTGGACAAAGCACACACAGCCAAAGACTCGAGGAGTCACATGAAATAAGATTGATTGGGATAAAGACTCATATATAGGATTTCCCATAAAGGACACTAGAGGGTAAGCGATTGATAAGATAGCAAGCAGTGAAAGTAGCTTCCCCCCAGAAGGTTTTTGGAACATTCATTTGAGTCAAAATAGTGCGCGTAACATCTAAGAGATGTCGATATTTGCGTTCAGCCACACCATTTTGTTGAGATATATGGGGACAAGAAGTCTGGTGGATAATCCTATTTTGTGTGCAAAACAGAAATACTTGCTTTTGAACAACTCCAAGGCATTATCAGTACTAAGAACACGAATATTGAAAGAAAACTGAGTTTTTATTTCTTGATAAAAGGATTTGATTACAATAGGGACTTTAGACCTATCTTTTAACAAGTAGACCAATGTCATTTTAGAGTAATCATTAACAAAACAAAGGTAGTAGCTAAACCCTACGACACACTCGACTCGAAAAAGACCCCAAACATCAGAATAAACTAAGTCAAAGGGAGAAGAATAACGCTTTTCGACACGAGGGGGAAGGAAGCACGGTGATGCTTTCCTAACTCACATGACTCACAATTTAAACTAGTAGACTTAATAGGCAATAAACGTTGTAATGTGGATAAGGACGGATGACCTAACCGACAGTGCCACTGAAAAGGAGTAACGAAAGCAGAGATGACGCGATCATCCACAGGTATAGTGTTCAAATAATAAAGGCCACCGCGCTCACGATCACCCCCAATCGTCTTCCCTATGTGTAGATCTTGAAAAACACAATAGGCGAAGAAAAAGGTGTTGGAGCAATTCTGCATTTTAGTGAGTTGACTAATAGATAACAAACTTATAGGAAAACGAGAAGCAAAAAAAACATTAGTGAGAGAAAGAGTGTTATTAGGTGTAATAACACCTGAACCCGAGACCCGAGAAAATGAACCATCTGCTAAATGAACAGGATTCAAAGATAGTGATAAAGATAACGAGGAAAGATGAGACTTATCATCAGTAATGTGGGTGGAGGCACCGAAATCTAATAACCAAGACTCACCTTGAGACGCTACAAAAGCACCGGGGGTTTGGGAGATGAGAGAGGTATTGGAGTGAGCCAATGGAGTCTGCAAGAGTTTGTCATATTCTGCATGGCTCAAAATAATTTGATCAGACTCAGGTTGTGAGAAATAGGAGGATCACTGGGAACTGCGTTGCCCCACTTAGGCTTGCCAAATTTCTGCCAACAGTGATCAGAAACATGATTTGTGCGACCGCAATGTTTGTAGGGAGGAAATTTGCCACGACCACCACGGTCGCGACCCCCAGTAGATAGGGAACCCCGACACCTACTACGAACACGACCGCGAACGACTTAGGTTGAAGCTTCAACCAGAGGGTTATGTGAGTTTGGGGCTCCTATGGACACACGTAAGACTCGAGAGAAGGCATTGGGCAACGTGGGAACAGTATCACTAGCCAAAATTTGATCACGAGTCGGCTAAACAGTATTGTCTAAACCGAAAAGGAATTTTACCACCCAAAAATCTTCCCATTGAGACTTGCGGGTATCCAGATCACACTTTAGGGGATGGTATAGGAGAATTTCATCGTGAGCCCCTTTAATGAGGGAATAGTACTCAACGACACTGCGACCATCTTGCTTCAAGGAAAAAACTTTTTCATACAACTCGAATACCCAGGACACATTTTTCGCGTTGGAATACACGTCATGAACTGTGCCCCACATCTCTTAGCAGATGTTAGGAACATTAAATTAGAGGCAATGGATTCCTCCATACTATTCAATAATGATGCCATGACGGCATACTCATCTTTTTTCCAAGTTTTGAACTCTTCAATTTTTTGATCAAGAGGGTCCGATAAAATATGGTCCAATTTGTCATTAGACCCAAGGAATAATTGAAAAGATTGGGCCCACAAGAGATAATTGGAGTCATTCAATTTAATAGTAGTGCCCGGAGTAATTTTAGATTCGGTAGAAGAAGACGCCATCCATAACAAAGAGAATCGACCAAAAAGAAGAATTCTTTTTTTCATATATATATATATATATTTTCCTTTTTTTTGCCTTTTTTGTTTTTTTTTTCTTTTTTTTTCATTTTCATTTTTTTTTCTTTAAAGAATAATAGCAACAAGTTACACAAAAAAGAGGAGAATAACTAAAAGAAAAAGAGAGATCTCCTAAGAAAAAAATTGCCCGTCTAAAAAAAGTAGATACCTATGCCCATCAAAAAAAAGGAGAATTCAGGCGAGCAAAGAGAGAGTGCGCAATGGGGCGCGCGAGGACCGATAGAGAGAGCGCGGTGGGGCACGCGAGGAGAGAGAGAGATCCGAAAGAGAGACCGGCCAAATCGAGAGATTCTAGCAAAGTGCGCAGTGGGGACGCGGGGGGACAGAGATGCGACCTTCAAGGGTTTGTTGCGAAGGGAGGAGATGATAGATAGTGCACTGGATCTAGGGTTTCGGCAAGGGGCGCAGCGGTGGTGGATGAGGGCGTGGGAGGGTGGGAAAGCGGCGCTTGAAAGGTTAGGGTTTCACCTCTCTCCATTTTTTTTTTTCTTTTTAACAACCGCTTGATATCATGATGAAAAAGAGAAAGTGGGCGAAGAGAGAAATTGAGAGAAGAGTGATTTTATTTCTATGTATATTTACAATAGCCTCAACTGTATCATATAATGATTAGGAACCTATATAAGGAAATACAATATTCACATTCCTAAAATACAAGACTAAACCCTAGTAAATTACGCATAATAATTCTAACAGTTTTCTTCCTCAGAAGGTGATGAATAACGACTCATTCTCCTCAACATTGATAGATCTTTGACATCATTCAACACAGATAATTGCTTAAGTAACCATAAAGTAGCATCATCACTACAACCCAATCCACGCCATTGAAAAGTTCTTGAACCCTGGAGAAAGCTTCAATAGGCACTCCACCTTTCTCTTCACCATTTAACGTTGGAGTATGGGCTCTGCGAGGAAAGCTGCTCTCAACATCTCCAAATAGCACCTGCCACCACAACTCAAATATTCACGATATGTTATAGCAATTATCAATTCATTGCTTAATTACCTATTTGAATCTTTTCCACCAAAAACATAAAAAATTACCTCAGCCTGGAAAACCCTAGGAAACTGCGCCTTTGATTCCCAAAGAATATCCAAGTTCTCACAGTTCAGAACCAAAATGCTAGACCGAATAAAAGCTGTATTGAACATTATACGGAACATCATGACTTCCCTTTCTGGATCCAAGTCCAAATGGACACACTCCAATACCACGTTTCCTTGCACCAAGCATTGTATGTCAATCTTGATTACATCACTATCCTTCTGTGTGAAAGTTTACAGCATTGCCACGAATGTCGGAAGCTATAGAAAGTTTCCGAAAAAGTAAGAGATAATCATGGATCTAAATTCTTACATGGCAGTAATGACGAACATGTCTGCCCTTCTTGTGCATTGAATAAGCATTTGGGTTGACAATCCATCCTTGCTAAGGAGGTTTCTACCAAAAACACGAATAATAGGCCTGAACCTTTCTCATTATCAAACCTTAGAATTGCGCAAAGAATAAGACAGTCTCTAGTGAAAGGGGTCTCTCTAGTGGAGGCCACTCGGGGGATATATTTCTTCTTGATACATATTGCAGGTATCGAAGCTGAGACGGAAATGGATTCAGTGGGTACTATAACTGCAACAAGCCTCTCGTACCTTCTCGATAGACCATTTCAAGAGTCTTCCTCTCACCGGTATTCAACTTCCTGAAAACCAAGATGCTAGCTAATACAAATTCGAGGAGAGGCCAGCCCCTTCTCTCACAATGGAGCAAAACTACATTCTGGCAATTCCCAAGCGAAAGCCACCTCTCGCTAACACGAAGGAAATGGTGAATTAAAGATAGTGGCAATAAAGGGCAACCCTCATACTGCCTTGGACAATCCATAACAGTGACATCATACTCGCACAATATCTCTGCAAACTGGCTCTTTTTCTCACCTTCCCGGAAATTGAACGCAAGAAATGAGGATTCTGGGAACTCCTCATGTAGGTCAGTAATGATTTCATGCAAGTAAAGCTGGTATATTCCATCAGGTAGCACTTCAGTTGAGAAACACGAATCAAAAACTGCATATTATAAAGCATTTGCTTTCATAAATATGCATAAAATTAACAGGTAAACATATAGTTCAATGTATAAATTCTTTCAGCAGGGTTTGATGTCCATATATTACCATATACTCTGCCAGAAAGTTCAAGCAAGCCATCTGGGGGCCTTCTGTAAAAGAATCTACTCAGCAACGACATATGGTCAATGCCAATCAACTTCAACTGCAAAGCAATATAATCTATACCTGGAAAAGGGGAAACGAAAATTAACTTGATTACCATTAACACAAAGACACAATTTCACAGTAACACAAAAAAAAAAAATCAGGACCTATAAAGTAAATGAACTAATCCCTCTAAACAAGAGATCACTCCAAAAGGATAAGAGAAAATGGGGATTCGGAATTTCACACCAAACGCCAGTAAACTAAAAGATTATAGTGCCCAATGCTAAGTGGAAAGCCTAAAATCTTAAATTTTTAAAATGATAGCTACAAGATAAACAAATAGATTATCATAGAATACTTGCAGATAAATGTTAACGAAATTTAGGAGAATATGGGTTGGAAATTTGAACTGACCACACGACAAAGCAGTGAAAAAATGTGGCCGGAGAAACCAGATATTCCGGCGAACGGCGGCGATGAGCTGCTTCAGCGGCGTTTGACGACGGCGAGCGGTGTCGTTTCAGTTTCCATCTTCAGTGTTGATTTTGAAAATTTTTTCTGGTTTTGATTGAATTTGAGGGGAAAGCTCTTTTCAAGATTTGAAAGCGGGCGGTGAAAAAAAATTGTGCTGTTGTTACGTAAATATTTTGTAATGTGATATTTCTTTCATAGAAGTTTTCATAATTAGTTTTCTATTATTATTTTTTATTTTATTAGGCATTATTATATTATATAATTATTATAATGATTAGAAGATGTATATTTATAAAAAATTTAATTTTTTTTTTTAATAATATGCACACACACTATCTAATTTTATACACGCACACCATTAAAACTCGAACTTTTGGTTATGATTCACACATTTTTAAAAGTCAGGCAGACATAGTATAGAATATTTAATGATGTGATTGTTTGGATATCCACAAAATATATTTATTAATAAAATGGATAAATTGAAGACTAGTCCTTTTGATATACATATTCATATAAAATTTTAATAAAAGTGGGCCTAGCCCACACCTTAAAAAGTCCAATCCAGTTTTATTGGTTTGGGATTTCTTTGGGTTTGGCGTAGAACACTGGTGGTCGTGGGAGAGTTTGAGATAGAATGGCTTGAGCCCAGCTGTCCACTATACAGCCGTTGTGTGGGGTTTCCTATATGGATTTTGAGCCCATTTGGATAAACTTAAAAAAAAAAATATATATCGATTAGTGTTTTATGTAGTATAGTTTTTTTTCTTTTTAAGGCAAGTAATATTAAGTAATAATTCAAAAGTGCTTAAAAATATGTATTTATTTGAAAGAGCTACTCAAAGGGAGTGTTTGCATAAGGTTAAAAAAGGCACTTTTTACACTTTTTGTTATTTTTAAGCAGTGAGTAGTGTTTGGTAGACAAACTTCTATATTTTTTTTAGAAAAAAATAGCTAGAAATTTGAAACAACTATGAAGTAACTTTTTTCTACTTCTTTGTATTTTTGTAATTATTTGCAATTTGATTATCTTATATTAAAGGATTTCTCGGGTTTTTTTTCAAATACTCCAACTACTTTTGTTTCTACTTTTCACTTCTTTTTTTAAATACTACTTACTTTTACTGTTCAGTTTTTCAACTTTCTCTACAACTTCAACTTTTCAGAAAATATAAGTTTTTGCAGACACTCCCTAAGTAGCTTTAAGGGGGAAAAAAATCACTTTAGGGCATTTGTATTTCTAGCTTCTCTTGCTTTTTTTTTTGTAAAGTATTTTTTTTTAAATAAGTGAATATCTTCTGGAAAAAAAAAATTCATCCAAAAGCGTTTTTCATATATACTGTTATATTATATTGAATGAATGTTATATTGGAGTCTAATACGCAACTAGTCGTCCAAACTTATCACTCTAAAACTCTCACAATTATCAGACTTTGGATTATTCGGTGGAAGATTACCGTGCTCTTCGCAAGGACTTATGATACTTGCATGTTAGATATGTGACCTAAGGATATTTATGAATTTGGTGAATTGAATAGTTATCACATCGTAAAAACATTCTCTATCATAGTGGAATATTTTTACTTGTCATGTGGTCGTAAACATATCTAGTCATATCATATTCAAATCTTGTGTTGGTTTTTTTCTTCTCTTGTCTTTAATATCACGATTGTATGTGATTACTATGTGCACTAATCTTAACAAAAATCTTCTAGTGGCAAAATATCCCGAGTCTTGCGTCCCTTTTCAAGATAAATAAATACAAATTGATCAATCATGTTGCATATTCAATGCCTTCATGAGTTGCCACGTAACATGCAATTTTGAAATGGCAATGATGTTTCATTAGCGGTTTAGCCTAAGATCATGAGTTCATAGTTGGGTACCCCTTGAAAAGAATAATTTGGATCATTTCGGATATTTTTTCTGCAAAATTATGTGGGATATTCTACTGTATTTAAAAAGGGCTGGCAACGTGGTGGGTTTGGCTAAATTCGGGATCCGTCCCCTCAGGGAATTTTTTGAACCGGAGCCGGACCTGTTGGGTCTGAGTTGGACCCAATAGACTCAATTTATATTTTTAAAATAATTAAAAAAATACTAAAAAAAATTCATATTATTACAACGTATAAACATAAAAAAAAATAATAGTACTATCAAAACTCTAATTATTTACAAATTTTTATAAAATATTTTAATTTTTTTAAAAATTAAATATCATTATCACGTATTTATTTACACATATTTTGAAATCATAACTAAATTATTAATATTATATAATTATTTTTATATACAAGAGTATCATATTTATTATTTTAAGTAACTATTTATATAATATATAATTATATATATAAAATATAAATTTATATTATATATATTTATATAAAATAATAAATAAAAAATATATATATAAATTACTAACGAGGCGGGTTTCGTGGCGGGTCCAGATTTTAAAATGGAGATCCGAGAATCGGCCCAAATTCGATTAGGAATCTTAAAATTGGTACCATTAGGGGTGAATTCGGGTTCTGATCTAATCCAGACCCATTGTCATGCCTAGTACAAGTTAAGTTATTTCCTTTATATTGATAAACGGTTTAGATAAAGAGAGAGAGAAAAATTTATGATATGAAAAAAAAAAAAAAGAATTCTCTCTTTATCTCAACTATTGGGTGACGTGCATAGATGATTACAATAAAAAATAATTTGTGTTGTATCAAACTTCCAAAACAAAACAAAAAGGAGAGGGAAAAAAAAAACAAAAGGTACGAACTACATTTGGACCTGCCCAAAATAGAAACCTTCCATATGAACATGCTATAATTATTTCGCTAACCAAACTTCAATTATTGATTTTTTTTTTTTTTTGTACGAAAAGATAGGAGTGAATCAACCACCCCAGGTCCTCAAAAAGCAAGAAGTACAAAGCTTCTGAGGGAGGCGCGTCCCAAATATTACGAGGAGTCATGAGGGAGCTGTCCCAATTTGGCTAAAGAATCAGCGCATCTATTGCCATGTCAAAAGATAAATTCAACAAATTGTTGGTATAGTTTACATGCCAATCAATCTTCCCCAACTTTCATGAGTCCTTTTAAAAATGGTCATCTTTTGATTTGTTGAGATGTCAAAAAAAAATAAAAATTGACTTTCAAACTTGTACTTCAGAAAGGTAATTATGAAGTAATAACAAATTAGAAAAGTCTGAAGAATCGTAGACTGCCTTATTTTTTTCTCACACATTTTGTAGAAATTTCAAAATTCCATTTGATAATTTCGTTTACTCAATATTAGTTTTTGTTACATTTTGTCATATGATGATCTATATTGATTTTGTACTTTGCATCATAAGAGTTCGACCTAATCAAAGAGAGTACGATGATATCTTCGACTTTGTAATTTAGAGGGAGCAACGGGCGATGGTAGTTTCTATGCAGTAGTAGAACAGTGATGTTAAAGTGAAATTGAATATAAGAGAAGAGTTGGTAATCTAGTGTTTGCTAAGAAAAGAATCATAAAAAATTATACAATAAAATGCTCCATTAGTAACAATGCTAATACTTGCTTGTATAATAACTCAACAATTATGTCCAATATTTCATATATTGTCAAAATTATTAGGGCGAATTACAAAAATCTCCCATGAGATTTGATGAAATTACAAAAAAACCCTCCAACTATTGAAAATTACCATTACCCTCTTGACGTTCGCAAAACTTAACAAAAAACCCATTCCGTTAGGGTACATTAGGTTTCGGTCAAAAGAATTATGTAATTTTCCTAAAATACCCTCATTCAATATTTTATTAATTGTTGGTTCAAGTGGTGTATTACAAACACCTCCCTGAGGTTTGCTAAAAATACAAAAAAAACCCTTTCAAGTATCAAAATTTTACAATACACCCCCCTAAGATTTGCTCGTCTAACAAAAAACTCCTACCATTAGGGTTTGTTAATTTCACAACTAAGAGGGGAGGAAACGATTAGGTTTTTTATTCTCCTCAAGGCTTTTATAATTATTGCGATGATCGAAATATAGAAAAGAGTGTCAATGCTAGATTGGTGGTACCACCGGTGAGCAAATCGATGATCGGAGGAGGGAGAATCCCTTTAACCAATGACGAAAAGGCTTGGGCATGGTTGTTTCTTACAGATTTGGAATTTTTGAAGCGAGACAGTTTCAATAGTATTAACATCATCGAATTTCGACAAAGTTCGTCAGAAGTGTGAGAATCGAGGTGCGTTGATCAATAGTTAAACGAGGATAAATGATGTTCACCAACCATCACTTTGGAGTTGGGGATTTTTAAGATGTGTGTTTTACAAATTTCCCACGTGGGGAGGCCGTCGTCATCGCCAACAGGGGGTGTGGTTGAAAATTCTAATACTTGAGGGATTTTTTTATAATTTCACCAAACCTCAAGGAGTTTTTGTAAATAAAACATTAAGGGCAATTTTGAAATTTTAAGCCCTCCGTTAGCTATTACATAATTTATGCAAATTTGGGGGGGGGGGGGTTGGGGTTCATGATATTTCCAATAGTTGAAGGGGTTTTTTGTAATTTCGTCAAACCTCAAGGGAGGTTTCTGTAATTCGCCCAAATTATTATTCAATTAATTCTGACCTGACAAAAGTTTATGCAATTAGGAAAATTTTTACTCCAATTTGGTTTGATCAAATCAATAAACTCATATGATAAATGTACATTCCTGCTTGACTAACACTAATTTAGCCGGACCGAGTATGAGCTAAAATTTTCCAATTATCAAAACAAAAAAATCTCTAGTACCTCACGTAATTCCCCTGATATCATCAAATTTTCACAAGTGGTGAAGGCCGGTCCAAGTTGAAGGCTTGAATTTGACAAGGAATCATGACATATTATACATGAGACCTATTAAAAATAACGAAGCAAAATCATCCACGCCCCCTCTGACCTTTCTCCCAAGGCAATTTCTAGTCTTCGATATGAAGAATATTAAAAAATTACAGGTAGACCACTTCATCAACTATATAAACTTCCAACACCCTTTTCCATCGTCATAAATACCATAGTTGCAAACCTACAACAAAACATCATCAAATTCCTCAAAAACCACAAACTCATTTCGGCCAAATTCGAATATTTCTGCTAATATTGTTTAAATTTACTCAATGAGCGGTCGAGCGGCTGCGCAGATATCGAAGCTGCTTATTGGGCAGACCAGAGGGAGGCTATTCTCAACTGCTATCAGTGCCACGAGTACTAATGGTGCCTCCAAGATTCTTGAATCTAAGTTCACATATTATGGAGCTTTTAGGACCCCAATTCTTGAAGTTAGGCATTGGAGTACTATGGCTTCTGAGGCTGTAAGAGAAAAAAAACCGCCAAAGTCGGATTCTCAAGGCCACGAGAACGAGGATGATCAAGGCGGCAAGGCTGTCGTGAGCAGCTACTGGGGGGTGGCGCCGCCCAAGATTAGGAAGCCTGACGGCTCGGGATGGAAGTGGAACTGCTTCCGGGTATGTATTGTGCAACCTGTATGATCATGCCCACAACGGGGAGTTGCATTTGTGTTACACTAACGTTCTGCTATTGATGATCACAGCCATGGGAGACGTACAGGGCAGACACCTCCATTGATGTGAAGAAGCACCATGAAACAAAGACATTGATGGACAAGTTTGCTTACTGGACTGTCCAAGCTCTCAAGTACCCAACACAGTTGTTCTTTCAGGTCGTTATTTCCCCACACATTACTCCTCAGTTTTCATTCAGACATTTTCACAAACACCTTTTACTAAAGACAACTCGTGCATTACCAGAGGCGCCACATGTGCCACGCAATGCTGCTAGAGACCGTCGCCGCCGTCCCTGGCATGGTCGGCGGGATGCTCCTCCACTGCAAGTCCCTCAGGCGGTTCGAGAACAGCGGCGGCTGGATCAAGGCCCTCCTCGAAGAAGCAGAGAACGAGAGAATGCACCTCATGACTTCTCAGAGCTTTCCCAGCCTAAATGGTACGAGCGCGCCCTAGTTTTCGCCGTGCAGGGGGTGTTCTTCAACGCCTATTTCCTCGCGTACGTTGTGTCCCCCAAATTGGCTCACCGGATCGTCGGCTACCTCGAAGAAGAGGCCGTCAATTCGTACACGGAATTTCTGATAGATCTGGAGAAAGGGCTCTTCGAGAACCGGCCGGCGCCGGCGATTGCCATCGACTACTGGCGGCTGCCGCCGGACTCGACGCTCAAGGACGTCGTCACCGTCATCAGGGCCGACGAGGCGCATCACCGTGACCTCAACCACTACGCATCGGTGAGAATCTTTGAAGATGCTAATCATTTGCTTCGATTCTTTCGAAAATGTTTATGATTTTCTCAAAATCAGATCAAATTTTCAAGTGATTTTGACTTGATTTTATCGGATTTGCAGGACATTCAGTGTGAAGGGCACGAGCTGAAGGAGTATCCGGCCCCGATTGGATATCATTAAAGCCATGGAGGGCTTCAACAGACCCCTCTCTCTCTCTCTCTCTCTCTCTCTCTCTCTCTCTGCGCCAATTATTGAGCCGATTTCCTATGTCAACAATCGAATGGCCTGTATTTATTTAATTTATTTTATAAGTTCAGAGTGTGCGTGTTAATTATATATTAATATTAATTGTGGCTTCCATGTTTGTGGAAATTAATGTACTTTTATGCTGTCACACTTTCTCAAAAGTCGAAATACTGTGATTATTTTGTTTTGCGATTTAGATCCTCTCTCTCTGTCAGTCCGGGACAAAGCCAGCGATTAGTATTTCGGGAGCCACAATAAAATCAATTTTTTTAAATTAAATATTCAAAGGTATTTTATTATTTATTAAAACAAAATTTAATTTTAAAAAAAATTATATATAAATTTTAATTTAATATAAACTTAACGGGGGCAACCGTCCTTCAAACCGCTCTTAACTCCATCCTGCTCTCGATATATATATATATATATATATATATATATATATATGTATGTGACATCACCAGATAAATAATTGAAGGTTGCACTAAATCAAGAAAATTATAGATGATAAGTGTTGTGTAATGAATATAGTCAAAGAATCAATTTGTTTTTTTTTTTAATGAGAAACTACCAAATTATGCATGGTATAAGCACAATTAGTTAAACTAGTGGGGGCTGATCATTATGGAAATAGCCAACTAGCCCTTCAAATTAAATTTAATCATATTTTTCTTTCATATTATTAATCCTTTAAAGTTATTATTTTACGCAACTTAAAGAAAAATTAATAGTATATTTTACTTGACAAATTTCTCCCTATTAAAGTCTTAAACTCTTTAAGTATGTTTTGACAATATAAATTGGGGCGATTTACACTGCACATTGGAAAACACCTTAAATAGTTAATTTGTACCCTTTAAAAAAAAATAGCAAATTGCATATTAGAAAATTTTTAATTTTGACATCAACGCACACCCACAATTTTTAGGCCAAAACATTCTTTTGAATTGACTTTTTTGTAAGGGCAAAATTACCAGCTTAAAAATAAAATATTTCTTTTTGCTCTGAACTCCAACATCCAACATGAAATGAGTAATAGAGACCAAATCTTACAAATATGTTAGAGATATGCCTTTTTCCTATTGAAACTTATTCTTTTACAGTAACATGACAATTGTTAAACTAGATCATTATTTTCAAAAATAAATATTTGGAATAAAAATACAAGTGGAAAAGGATTTTTTACTAAAAAAGAAAAATTGGTGAGATTAGTTAAGGAGACTAAAAAAAAAAAAAGGAGTATAATCAGTAGCAAATGATGTAATATATTTTAAATTCATGTTAATGGTCTCAAAACAATTCACCACTTGACATTTTAATATAGATTAATGCAATTATTATTAATCACTATGTCCAGACAAAACTTTTCAAAAAATATATTTAATACAATAAATTGTAAATATAATTTCTTCTTATCATAACAAGGAGTCTAACAACCATGTTTACTAAATGAAGAACATCAGGGGTACTTCTCTCTATTGTCATATCATTGCTCCAATTGAACTTGAATATTTGGATTTATTTTTAAAATTTTCTCATATTTCACTAGAAAAAGGAAGAGTTTTAGTTGCAAAAAATCATATTCTTGCTTTGGAGACTGTTACTCCTATTTTTTTCATTTGGTGAAAAGGTAAAATATCTTAAATAGATTTTGCAAATCATGTCTATGATTTTGGAGGAAAAGTAGTATTTTTTAAGTTGATAATTTTACCCTCACAATAAGTCAGTTTCGATGAACTTTTTGGTTTGAAAATTGTGAGATACATTAATGCCAAATTTAAGATTTTCTGGGGTGTAATTTGCTATTTTTATTTTTTAAGGGTGTAAAATAACTATTTAAAGTATTTTAAGGGTGCAAAGTGTATGCCGCCCATAAAAATTGTATAATAATTAGAAGACTACACAAGTAACATTTACTGTGAGAGTAAATTTGAAAAAAAAAATTATTAAATATTATTTTATTTTCATAAAACGACAAAATATGTTGAAATAAAAATAAGATCTAAAACAATTAATAATATAAAATAGAAGTAATTTTTTATGTCAACGACCTCAACTAAGTTTGACTGTTGGCCAATCATAATCTGGCGCACCATATGGGCCGATTTATTAAGGCCGTGTTCGATGAAAATTACAAACACGTTCGTTCTTTTCTATTTTAAGTTTGAAATAGACAGAAGTTCCAGGAATAATTAGACAAAAATCCCTTAAAATTAACTTTCATATATACATATATATATATATACGTATGTGTGTGTGTGTGTGTGTGTGTAAAACCCACACAGAAATCATAAATCATTAAAGCCCCAACCATAAAATTTTCATTTAAAAAAAAAAGGGGATATTAGAACCGCTCTTCTTGACAAAATTATCCTCGACTTTTTAACATTAATTGTTCGACACTAATCCCAAATTAATTTATTAAAATTGTCATCGATACGGATCAATTTAAATAACTTTAATAAAAAGGATTTATCAAAAATTCCATTCAATTTATTAAGTTCTTGAATCTAAAAAGTCGAGGATAATTTGGTCAAAAAACTAAATACTGAACAATTTACAACGAAAAATTAATGGAATGAGTTTATCAGATTGAAAAATAATATTACGAATTTTTCGAATATAAAAATTTATTCTGAGGACGTTTTAGTATTTTTACCTCCTAAGTTGTAATATTCCTCCACAAACCTAGAACTTTTCGCTGTTATAAGCCCGTAAATGTATTTTAATGCAGCCATGTACGTACATCGAAGTACAATTATTTTTCCTTTTTTTTGGCCTTTTATTTTTCTGATGTGTTTTCAATCGTTGGATTGAGTATAATGATGTAATAATATCAATTTTTAACATTTTTTAATATTATCATATATTCAAATCCAACGACTGAAAGCATCACATCAAACACAGATGAGATTCTGCTGCAGTTTCTTACTGCAGAAGTATGTACAAAATTCACAATTCAAACGCATAACCAGAGGCGTAGCTAGAAATTCAAGAGCTAAAACGATACCATATAAAGATCACTATAGCCAGCACAAAGGCTCCCGATTGGCGCCCTTCATCGGCCAAAACCCATCGCAACAAAAAGAACCCAAATATGAGCAAAAATCCCCATCCCAGTTCCTCCCCGTTGCATTTAAATGAAGGCAAATAAGCGCTAGCAAAGTACACGATCAATATCAGCATGAGGGGGCCAAGAAGCATGGTGGTAACCGTATACATGGCAAGAACTACAGCAATAGGCAATATGATCGTATGACGAGTGGAGTAGATTGCGAGGATCACCAGAACGGGTATGAACAGAATACACATGAATACTGCATTTTCAGCCTCGGAGACTAAGGGGAGATTTAGATTTATGGAGAGGGAGCTGCCGTGGAGGAGGAGGCCTAATGTCACCACTAGGAGAAGTGGGATTAAGGGAGATGGCCCTTTGGCCATATTGGAAGGGTTCTTGGTTTGAATTGAGAGAGAGAGAGAGAGAGAGAGAGAGAGAGAGAGAGAGATGAGATTATATAGACATATATATATGTGTACATGTATATGTATGCATGCAAATAGTAAGTGAAGTTAGATTAGGGAGAGAGATGAGATTGTACGTACATGTATATGTATGCAAGCAAATAGTAAGTGAAGTTAGATTAGAGAGAGAGAGAGAGAGAGAGATGAGATTATATATACACATATATGTGTGCGTACATGTATATGTATGCATGCAAATAGTAAGTGAAGTTAGATTAGCAAGTTGTGGGGCTTATACATTAGTCTAAAATGGAAGGGCTGAGTTTCAAACTTTCAGTTGCTGTTTTGGTTGACCTACTTGGATAGTTTGGTGGTACTACTAGTTCACATTAGTTATGCAAACTTCCTACAAGAAATATACATAAATATATATATATATATATATACATGCACACACATATATATATATATATATATATATTTAAAGATGGCACTTTTATGTCATAAACTGAACCTTGAAACTATCTAAGCTGAAAGCTGAACAATGACAAAGTAAATTTCTACAGGTCCAATCCATTTGCTTATTGATAAAGAAATTGATAACACGTGAGCGTTGTCCGGGTGGTGATGCAAATGGTTTTACAGATCAAATATAACAGTAAACTCAGCAATACAAGAATGTCTCAACATCAAGTAATGGTAACCTAATTCATTGAGGTAAGATAAAGTTCTATGGTATTCCTGTTACCTCGTACTCGTGCGATATCTTAAGTGGAGATTCCTTCGAAACAGGCCTGTCTTCTGAAAAGAGCTCTAGATTAACTGTCCCGGTTCCCCAATGTACTAGACATTTGTGGACCTGCTTGATATCGAACCGGTTTACTAATGCCAAACCAACACATTTGTCGACAAGCTTCCACTCACCTGAAGAAGATTCGGAAAATGAAATCATCACCATTGCTAAATTGGTATGTCCAACAAATATATCATTTTTTCATTGAAGACTAAAAATGTGACCAAAAAACTTACCATTCGGGCGAAGATCCCCTTCGAAATACTTCTCACCAGATTCCGGCCAAATCTCATGTTTGGACCCATCGAGGGCAGTAAAAGATACGCATGATTCTGTAGGGTGCAGCAAACTGAACATCGGGTGCACGCGCAAGCACACAAGCCTGAAAAATAAAATAAAATAAATGAATGGAGACCATATATTAGTGTAAAGACTGTTGTATGAGGACACACAAAGTTTAACCTTGCATTACACGAGGAACATAATAAGAAATATGGTTAGTTACAGAAATCCCCTTGAGGTGAGGCCCATTATCACCAAACCCCCTATGGTTTGAAAAATTACAAGTACAACCCTTATGTTTGGTTCTGTGTTATAGATACCCCATGTGCAGGTGAACTTTGTTACGTGAAGCAACATTTGGGGGTGGTTTTTTTTGGGGGGGGGGGGGGGGGTGTTGGGGGGTGTTGTGTGAAGATGGGCCAAACCTCAAGGGGTCATACAAGAATAAATATTGAAAAAAAAAAAAAGGCTGCCGGGTTACTTGGATAAAACGGGGGGCAGGGTGGCACCAGACAGTGTTTTAAAGTTTTTTCCCTGACAAGCGGCTTTATTTCCATTTCAGAGAACAAGGTAGAAAGACTAGTTATTATGGCATACAAGGGTCTAATAAAAGTTCAAGAAAGGATGTTGATTGACAACCTTGAATATCCTCCAGAACCAGCACCAACTTTGCGAGCCACGATACCAGAATCAATTTTGAAAACTTTCGGGTTGTCTTTTGAGACATTTATCTTGCGTTCGAGGACTAAACCACCTCCAATATCACCTTCTAATTGCAGTGATTCCATTTCTCCTGCCTGCTCAAGACCCCGTCTGTAAAGCGGCATGAAGCAGTAAAATTTCAATTATATCATTAAATTAATAAATTTATTACATTTAAACCAAGTGAAATGCAATTTCAATGAATTGAAAGTATTTACTCATATTCTAGCCTGGTTAGAAATGAATGGTCGCATTATCACTTACTCTCAAACTGATTGGTAGGAAAAATATCCTATCAATTTTAGAAAGTCGATTTTTTGTAACTAGTAACAATAATTCTAATACATATAAACTCACTCAATGACAGAATACTCCTCCGAGCATCCAGCAGACCTATACTCCAAGCCACTGTATTCTTCGTAGCCATTAACATCAACTCGACTATGGAGCCACTGGGTCCCTGCCACAGGATCACAACTCTCTTCTTAATGTAAAACAAATCCCAGAGAAAATGTTTGGAGGCCATAGGCCTTTTTAAAGTATTCGGTAAACTTCATTGCAAAAATGCTTATACGGACATAAATATCTTCTCTCTTTTTCCATTAATATCGTATTTCTATATCTCAAGAAACATTTATCCAAGGATATTGATTTTACAATATCCTTTATCATAATTATTACACATAAAAAGAAACACTTATAAGCTCTCAACTTCTTATAAGTTCTCAAAACATCTTATAAATATCATATTTATCCAAAAAAAATTGACATCTTTTCAAAATAAGATATAAGAGCTTATAAGCTCTAAAAACATTTTAAAAGATCTAAAAAATTATAAGCGCATGGTGTCATTTGGTATGTGAAACAAACAACAAAAGATTCTCCCAACTCAATCCATTTCAATTTCCATAGGGACGAAGGAAATGCATTCCAGAAACCATTAGGAATATGAATCACAATACAATGTCGAGAATTCATACAAATCCAAAAGCCTATTAGTTCTGGATACAACTTCGGAAAAACACAAATCACAGGCATTACCTGATGGAATGTGTTGCATAGAAATAATCCTACCACCAATCCACGGCACAATTTTGAGAGCCCAATCTCCACTTTTTATTTCAACAGGTGTCTTTGATAGTTCCGCTCCCTTGTGCCCAGGCGCATTGTCTAAGTCTGGAATACGTTTAGCACTTTCTGCAACCAACACAAGACTTATTAATTTCCATGAAGGCAAAAGTCTCCATTTGATTTTTCCAAACGCTATCCATGATATTACAAAAATAAACATTTTTTTCTCTCAAATCATAAGTGGCAGAATCTCAACCCTTTCTACTTTTGAACAGAAGTTAAGATTGAGATTCAAGTGGCAAACAAGTCATGCTTGAAATCATATTGGGGATGGGGCGGGGTGGGGAGAGAGAGAGGATCACCTAGACGACTTTTGAGTTGCTTTTCACTTGCTAAAACTAAATCTGACACTTCACTTTCTGAAGGCATTGGAATTTGCTGAACCTCTCCATCAGTACCCCATGCATCAATCTATATTGCATAAAATATAAATAACAATTACATCTCTTGATGTGAATTAAGATTATGGATAACTGAACTCCATGAAAAAAGTTGCACACCTTAGCTCCTTTTCCAAGTAGTAGTTGAACATGTAACCGACGGTTTGGCCTCTTCCAAGATCCTTCAGTTTTTAAAATCTTTACATTGACCACAGAAGACTGGCGTTCAGCTACATATGTCGTCAAAAGATAACCACCTCTAGTGTATCCATATCCATCACCATCATCTTCATAGAGAATACCTTCAGCTTTACCTGCAATTTAAGAGATTCAATGTAATCGCATTATGGTGAAATCCATTGCAAACAGTGTCAAAAGATTACTAAATTGACATGCTCGAAAGGTCGATCACAAAAATTAATATAAATCTATAAATTGTACTTCTGCCACATTTTCAACAAAAAATTTGAGTAGCTTTGTGGTATTGCGTCAACTGAAAATGTTTATATAATTGATGGTGTTAAATCATTAGTCACATCACCAAAATGAAGGCAGAAAGAATACCAAGTTCATCTAAAGCCACCAGCAGTGATAAATCATCCGTAGGATTAGTTTCACCAACATGTTGATGAGCAGGGGCTACGGGAATGATGGATCCACCTTTAAGATATAATGCTGGCAAATCCTGGGTGAGACAAATGTGGGACAAAATTACCGGACAATGCTAATTATTAAGTAAAATAAAAAAGTTGTGCACAAATCTCGAGGAAATAGTACTGGATGAATGTCTTCATAATCAAAACTGAACCAGAGGCCTTTTGGCAACTTATGCTCCATTTGATATAACTCCTCATGTTCTCCCGTGCTGCAACATGATGGACATGATATATTTACAATGCAAGAACCAAGGTTTTCAATCGTAAGGAGAAAATCATCTTGCTAAGCAAAAGTCAGCACGGTGGTCTGAAATAGAGCCAAGATAAGGGATGGTATCATGGTATCAAGTTTTCCAAACACACTGTACTAGTAAACAGAAATCAACATGCAAGCATCTACTTGTGTATCACTCTCGCTTTTCTTTTTTTTCTTTTTTTTTCTTTCACATAAGAAATGAAAGAAAAAAAGAAAAACAAAAAAAAAGGAAAAACGAAAAAAGACAGAAAAGAAAGGAATCTGCTAATGCGTCTGCAAGGAAGAGATAAGAACCTTGCATACACAAGAAGCGGTCCCAAGAGAAACGAATTTTCTTGAGTTCTTAGCTTCAAATTTGTAGGATCTGAGAAGAATTTGAAATTTCATTAACTCAACGAATATTAGGAGAACGTACACTGATGCCAATGCCAAATCCAATTACTTCATTATAAGAACATACCAATGAAAAATGTGGGAGTTGCCACTGGAATACCCGTTGTGTGAGCCAAGTAAAAGAGAGTATATATGTGGGGTAAAAGCCGATATCGCCTCCGTAATGCCAGTCGGCAAACTTCTTCACACTGTAAAGGAGTACAGTGAGGGTGATAGAAGAATAAGAACAGTGTAACTCAGGGCTAACTATCATACCTTCATCATTTCACAGCAATATGTTACTTGCAAAAAAATTACAATACAGCAACATAAATTTAACAAGCAGCATAATAGTGAAGAAGACAGAGCACTTTTGTTGTGGACAATTATCTTATCATCACAGGCGGCTAAGCTGCACTTCCATACCAGTACAGAATTCAGTCATCTTTACATGCTCCGTTAATTTTACACTACTTTCTAGATCCATAATGCACGTTATCCCAAAAGGAAATTTTAGTCAAATAGGTCATTAAGTACCTTTAAGATGCAATCAGCTGTTACACAGAGCAGCCACAGCAACTCCCCCCCTCCCCACCCCCCCACCCACACACACCCACCCCTCTTGTCTTAAAATAGGGAAAAAGAATGTTCTGTCCTCAGTAGTGCTGATATAAATTATCCATCGTCCATCCTTCTCATAGGAAAATGACACAAACTACTATATGTTTGGTGTCACTTTGCCCCCTCCAACTATGAAAACGTGCACTTTGTCCCCTCCAACTAAAATAAACTGGAAAATAAATTATATTCATCTAATGGGAGGGGGTAAAGTGCATATTTTCATAGTTTGAGGGGGCAAACTGACAGAAAACATATAGTTGAGGGGGGTGAAGTGGAACTCACCCCACAAACTATGTAACGGGCAAAGATTCTCTATAATTTGGGCATGTATCATCTTAAGTGCCATGTAGCTGTTTATCATAGTTAACAGAAAATTGATATATTTGAAATGTTGGCCACTTGAAAAGAAGCCCCAGCAGATCCAAAATCTTCTGAGCATTCACATACAAATGTTGAATATAAGCTGTTCTAGATTAGTTTATTACATCAAGGAGACGAACCTCTGCTCCAAAAGACCAGGGTTCATGATCAATAGTGTCAGTCTCAGAGTGTCCACGACAGAAAGGAAACAAGGCAGCCACTCCCATCCACCTGCCAAACAGCTTTGGTGTAGCATTGCCAGCAAATCCACCAAGATCTGGCCCCGTGAGTGGCTGACTGCTCAACCCCTGGACACATGCTCATCCTACATTAGAGTGCTCTATTGTACCAAGATATGGCCAAAATTATTAGCATAATAACATATATTGGAAATAGAGTACATTCTTCCACGTATTCAGACTGATGTATGCAAAAGCGGCCAGAGAAATAAACTCATGCACTAGAAGATTGTGCTTGCTTCTTTCTGATTTATACTTCTGGGAAATACATGGCTGAAACTAAATACCAAATGTATGCAAGCATTAGAAGATTATGTTCGCTTCTTTCCAATTTATACTTACGGGATATTCATGGCTGAAACAAAATACCAAATGTATGCACAAACCCAGCTGTCCATGAATACCAAGGACGAGGTTGTTTGTAAGAATGCCGGTAGCATATATTTTATGCCAACAGCATGTTCTATTCGTAATAATGAACAAGAAGGATTTCCAACTAATGCTTTGTAAAATTCACTTTGAAATTA
This sequence comes from Petrea volubilis, assembly GCA_026212405.1. NCBI lineage: Eukaryota > Viridiplantae > Streptophyta > Magnoliopsida > Lamiales > Verbenaceae > Petrea > Petrea volubilis. The sequence continues at coordinate 11,373,148 of CM047879.1, forward strand.
GATTACATTTTCAATGAGAAAATTGTGGCCTCTATCCTCTATATCATCAATATCTTATAACTAGGATATCCAGTTGGTGACTAGGAAGTTATTTTTGGATCAATGGACACAGATTTGCATGTCTAGACAAGGATAACCTTATAAAGGCCATCAGGGCACATAACTCATCATAAGATCAGAAAAGGATTAAGTAAAAAAAAAAGAATCTTAAAAATTATAATTTCCAAATTCAAGGTAATAGATCCATCTATGCTGACTGGTACCAGTATCAGTGCTCCGTAGTCTGGGTAGTTTTAATGTGACGCTGCATGTAAGCTCATGTAATATCACACAATTCCATGAACAACTTATGCGTCTCCATTCCAGCATGTCCTTACCAATTGAATAACCATGGAGATACTCATGTGGAGGTGCTCCCAAGTGGAAAGATTATCTCCTGTCCATGTTGCAGCATACCTTTGGCTACCCACGAACCCAGCTCGAGTCAGAACGAATGGCCGTTTTTGTTTATTTGCTAGTTTCATGCCTTCATATGTAGATCTCGCCATCAGCATACCATAAACCTGAAAGATGCGCTTAACATCAGCTAATGGAAAGTTACAAGCTCCATCATGATAGAAATTATTAGCCTAAAAGTAGTACATTGTGATAGTGTGAATGGTTCTGACGGCCTCCAAGTTCTGGATCTCCCCTATGAATATTGGTCTCGGGCATCGTCTTTGTTACAGTCTGTAACAAAATGAGGTCAGAAAGAAGAAGGGAAAGCTAATACTTCTGAAAAGTTTCGAACTTCACCTTGAAGACAGCTGGTTCATTCATATCATTCCATATACCATCCACACCATTAGAGATAAAGTCCTTAACTAGATTAGCCCACCATGAACGGACGCTTGATTGTGTGAAATCAGGAAACACACAAGGCCCTGGCCACACATCCCCTAAAGAAAGCAGTGAGTAGTTAATGAAATGCTTGAAGAGAAAATTGAAAACAACTACAATTGGGATAAAATATGTTCTGCGGTCAATGAGACTAAACAAGTCCATTTTTTTTCCCCTCTATGTAAGCAATAACTTCTTTTCCTTCCTTTTTTTCCCCTTTTTTTGGTGTGTGTGTGTATGAGAGAGAGAGAGAGAGAGAGAGAACAGAAGACTTATATTTACCAACAAAAGGTTTTCCATCGGCAGTTTGAATCCAGACATCTTTTTTGGAACCACTATCATAGACAAAATAATCCTCTTCTTTTTTATCCCTGGGTCAAGCATCCAAATTGCTTTAAACCCATTCTTATGGAGATCATCTGCCAGAGACTTTGGATTTGAAAATCGCTCCTGCAAAAATGAAGTGTAATTGGTTTGTCCATTCAGTTCTGAACAAATCATCATTGCAAAAAATGTCGTTAAGAATGGTACTATTGGACTGCAAATAACTCTGATAAAGAAAAAACAGAACTATGTGAATATCCCAAAGAAGAGAAAAGTACATCCAATCTTGCAAGGCTAACAAATAAGCTAATAGACACTGAACCTATACAGCTTAAATCGATACATTAGAACATGTCTGTACTAGCATCTCTAGTCTCTACATCAGAACTTCATTAATGGGAAATGCTGATATTACACCAAGCCACTTTAATAAAATATGATCCCACTAAATATACACTTTATAAGAACAACTGGAAGAAAACATGCCTTGTCAAAAGTGAAACAACGAAAACCATCCATGTAATCTATATCCATCCATATGACATCACAAGGTATGCTTTTTTCCCTGAATGTCCTTGCTATCTGCAACAATAAGACAAACAAGAGGCAAAGTCAAATATTAAAAATGTTACTGTGGTTGAGAAAAAAGTAGGCTATGCATCTCATCTTATGACTAAATGACATTCATTGAACAAATAAAAGGATCAAAATGTCACACTTCAATCCTTAAAGCTTAAGGTAATCCATCTCAAATTGTATGTCTTAGTTCAAATTAGCACAGCTCTAAAACATTTTGTGCTTTTTATTGTAGTTCTATATGATAGATGTTTTGGCATAAGATATGAATAAATTACTGAGACCACTAACGTCTATATGGTTAGATTATTTTATAATGTTCGTTGGTGCTCAATTGGACATTAGTTTGGGACAATCCAGATAGAGAGGAGAGAGAGTTGGGAGAAAAAGAGATTTATTTTGCAAACAAAGGAAGCTTAGACAAAGAGATATAAACAATATTAAATCTATTAAAAATTAAATGTTCAACCTCACGAACTCGTGCATCAGATGCATAGCTCCAACGGCATTGATGATAGCCCAAGGACCACTTCGGAGGCATAAACACAGTTCCTGACGCCAAAACCCCAATTCAACTATATGGTAACATGAGGAGATTGGACCCAATGTGGAGAAAAATAAAAGCTTGCAGCAATAATAACATGTTTGCAGATAGCACATTACCAACTGCTCTTGCGAAAGAGACAAGAACATCGGTTGGTGAAGCAAATGGACCAAACGTGATGACGGGATAGGCTGATGAAGAAATGAACTTTATATGTGATTCTATCCTCAAATCAATCTGCCGAAATCACAACATCACTGCAACAGCGAATTCAATTAACAAGAAACTGCACAAAGTAACTAAGAGCTGACAAATACCTCACAACGTCGAGTTGTATCAGCAAGAATTCCTAATGCCTCTCCATTTGGCAGAACCACCAGAACCCAAGGGTGTGATTGGTACAAGGAAGTAGTTCCAGGGCCATAGCCCCAGGCATCGGTATTCCAAGTAAAAATCTAGTACAAATTAATTAAGTGTATAGATAAAATTGGCTCAGATGAGAATCTAGCAGAGCTTATTAATTGTGCTCAAAACACACACACACACACACATGAAAAAAAAAAGAACATATTAATAAATAGCAGACTAGGGGGCTTACCCTCTTCCCGGTTCGTTCAAGCTGCCCACTAACTTCTCCTGTTCCATAAAATGAGGTGTTTGGTGGAAACTAAATTATAGCCAGATAAGACCCAATTAATTACAAAGCTTCCAACATTTTTGAAAAGCAAAAATACAAGTTGTCCAAAAGCAAAGGCACGAAAAGGTGTATATTGCTACCAACTTGATTGTACATTACCTCTATGTTAACTATTTGTTGTCCCTTTACACATTCAAAACTGGGAACGTAGGTTGGAGTTTTATTGACATTCAGGACTGGCGTATCCCTTACTTTTGGATTTTCAAAAGAAATGCTTGGAAATGCAGCTTTTCTATCATCCGAAGAACAATCAAAACGGAATACTCCTTCCTCTAGAATAGGCTCAAAACTCATTTTTCCCAATCGAACACCTGAATCTGCTGCCATCTTCGATACTACTAGTGATCTTTGATCATTCAACCTCTTTTCAACTTTCGACTTTCTACATACAAAGAAAGATTAAGAAACTTCACACCCAGATCATATAACAAATGATCCACAACAGACAAGAATAAACAAAGCAAACAACGAAAGATGTACAAAGATCCGTATGGAAGACCCTTTCCAAGGTCCAACTGAGAAGTGGTGACTCCTAGAATATATCAGAAGTACACAGAAACTTCCAAGATATTTCTTCGCACACATCTCGTCCGTCATAACAAACTACTTATGCTAAAGGGAAAAGCTATAAAGAACCTCTAAAAGATATTTCTTGACACATAATTCTTTCAGTAGAAAACAAATAAAGTTACAACAAAGGAAAATCTATGAAAACACACCAAATATACTTCTTGGTGTCGTTAAAGTTTCTTATAAATAAAATTTTCAATTCAAAACAAACAAACCATACCAATTACAAACAACTAACGAAACAAGGGAGACCACATCAAGAGACTGGTGACATTTCTTGAATTCAAAATAAACATAATTATACGAAAGGGAAAAACCTCATAAAACTAGAAAACATGAAAAATGACATACGAAACAGACCTGATCGAACGGAGAAGAAAAGTTCTCCCAATCGCTCTGGTACTGAAATGGGCTTCTGAATCAACAGAATGCAAAAAAGAGAGTCTTTTCAGCGACCCATTTGGAGTTCTTGAAATACAAGTGCAGGTTCTTGAAGCGTCATGGCCAAATGTCCTTTGCCTGTGTGATAAAACCAACTCTCTGCTGAAATACAACGCTTTCTCCATTTGGGTTCGAGAAAAAAAAGAAAAAACAAAAACAAAAAACATTCACAACAGTACAAAAGTAAATTATTACAAAATATACTAAAACAGTAGAAAAATATGATCTTTTTACGCGAAATTGTTTGTCTGAAACTCTTAATCAGGGTGATTCTCATTGGGCGGTGGGCGCGCACGTCATTGCGAGAGTGATAGCGCTACATAATAATAACAGTAATCATCAAGCACTGCCGTGGAAAATTATAAGTGTGATAAATTGAACGGAAGAGGAGCGCTGATGGGTCATCTCTGTTTCTGTGGGTAGAGTGACAAGTCCTTTGAGATGCGAGTTTTATGATTGAATTTTTCAGGTAACGTTGGGGCCTTATGCATTCACAATTTTTGTGGAAAAGTTTCGCAATCACAATATATAGACAGAGAGTGTGATTTGGTAGTTAAAATATCGTGTCATACCCGTGTAATACCAGTATGTATTAACAATTGAAAATTATTTTAACGAATAATAGTCCTACTTTTAGTTTAAATATGTGAAATTCCATGCACAGTTACATATTAATTCTTCTTATTATATGATCAAAGTGAACTATAGATTTCTTGATTGTATATTATTTTGAATATTTGATCAATATCCATATATATATATATATATATATATGTATATACATATATACTTTCACAAGTATATAGATAATAGTGACTAATAAACATTTTACTATATATAGGGTTTAACTTGTAGTATTTTTTATTTTTTATTTTTGAAATTGGTGTTAAACTGCAAATATGAGAATCCACGAGCCTATTGCAGTTCTTGATCAGTAAAAGAAACAGTACTGATAGTAAGAGAATGAATTGAGTATTGATAGTAAAAGAATGAATTGAGTATTACTTTGTTAAAATCTCTAATTATTAGTTTCTTTTATTGATACTTATTAGGAAGTTTAGTTATTGATTGGGTTAATTAGTGAGACATTAGTTTATTAGGGTACTGTTGATTCTTGATTGTGATTGTCAATGATTGAACTTTCGGGTCACATATTCCATTTACTCCATTTCTTTACTTGCTTATATAATTGGAGCTTGAGTTACTTAGAGAGTGTCTAGTCGAGCTTATAAGTTTCTTAAAATATCTTTTAAACTGTTTGAGAGTTTATAAATTCTTCAAAAGTGTTTAGTAAATTTTTAAATAAAGGAACTTAAAATTTTCAGAAATAAGCTATTAGGAACTTATAAACTTCAAAAAGAAAAAAGTAAGTTTTCCTCAATTTATTTTTGAAACAGCTTATAAATTTCTTAATACAAAAAAATAAAATGACATAAATATCTTTACCTTTTTTTCAATAGTACATTTCTACCATCTCAAAAATATTTGTTTACATGAAATTAAATTTTATTTTATTTTTTGGCCATCATTGCACTTAAAAAAATCTTATAAGCTCTCATTTCTATCAAATAGAATTACAACTTACAAGATCAAAAAATATCTTATAAGCAACAAGATCTTATTTTATCCAAACAATTTAGTAACTTATTTTTTTTATAAAAAAAAAAGTAGGAGCTTATAAGTTTCAAAAATATTTTATAAATTATGCGAGCTTATAAGCTATTCAAAATAAGTTTAGCCAAACACCCTCCTAATAGTTATATTTTTAATATTTAACCAGTTATAATAATTCAGATTACCTAGTATGGACTTTAATACTGAGTTTATTTGATTAATTATATGATATATGATTGATGGTGGTAAAGCTTTTTTTATTTATTTATTTTGTTAGATATGTATATATGCTCTATATTTAATTAGTAATCTCATTGTGGCACGAATGATGAGTATAGAACTTGAAGCAAAGGCATAGTTGATTAGGAACCCCTATTTACAGGTAGAATAGGGTTATTAATAGTTATATCTTGTTTCATATGATGATGGTTTAGCTAGTTTATATTTTATCGATTAGATCTAGTGATGTTTTTAACAACACCCCTAGACAGGTAGCACGTGCAAGAATTTGCCTTAAGTTCTGGCTCGCTTGTAGTAGACTCTGGCGAGTACCGTAACACGATGAAAAATTAACGTCACTATTTGAGGGGGGAAATGTATTTCAAGCATGTTTTAGCTTTTATAAAGTTCGAAGTTAAACTGTATTGCAAAGAAAACTTGAAAATGTGTTTATCATTGAATGCCCGATTGCTATGATATCTCATTGTCATTACAGAACCATGGTTATAACTCGATTCATTACTTTATCTCATATTATCATGTTTTGACTTAATATTAATATTGGTCGAGTGTAGTACTTCATCTCATCTATGCATAGATGTGACTGATTGATAAAATAATTGAATTGTTAATTGTGCTTGTGCTTGTGACTGATTATTAGACTTCAAGACTGGAATGCGGTATGCACTATTTGGGCAACATTGGACTTGTCAAATGATTTATGCTCCTCAAGTGTTTATTTCTCGTAAATACATGACATCGAGGCCATCATGATAAGAAAGATCATAGGATCAATATGTTCCCAAACATGGCTCTTGATTAGTAAGGTCGCCCCTTATCCAGAGTTATAAAACTTGATATTCAACAAACTTTAGTAATACACTATGATGTTCAATTGTGATTTTGTTTATTGTCTCATGCATGCATGACATGTTTTAAAACACACTCAAAAAGCACAAGGGAACCGACTTCGCTAAGTTTTTTATCGACTTACTTCAGATTTTATCATGTTTAGAGGACTCTCACTACAAGAACATGACAAAATTTGTGACAATATAATAAGTAATAATCAAAAAGTTGTCATTTATTATATACATTTGGTGACAACAAATTGATGTTGTCACGAAACACAATATGCTCAATGTCAATGGTGACAAATTATTGTAAAAAGGTGGCAACATAGTGCAAAAAGTGATAATTAATAATACGCCTATTGTGACAACATTAGTGGCAATGGAATCTTGTCGCAAAATCTTAATAAATTTTTTATTGTCACTAACACTGTGTTTGGCAGAGGAAGAAAATAGGGAGGAAAGAAAATGAGTGGATTTTAATTTTTCATATATATGTTTGGTTGAAAGAAAAATAGATGGAAGCAAAATAGAAATCTATTTAGTTTCCATTAGTTTGTTGGAATGGAAAAGTGGAAGAAAATAAAATAATTTCTGTATTAAATGACAATTATACCATTATATCATTATAAATTATAATTATGTTATAAATTCATGTATTAAAATAGATTAATAAATTTGTCTAAAAAAATAGATTCATAAAATTAAACTAAATAAGTATAATGTAAATAAAATATATAAATTAATATAATGAAATATTTGTTTACATTGTGTCAAATAACAACTACAATCTTTTGTAGAAGAAGTAATATTATTTAAACACCTAGTTATACATACGGACAATTTTGAAAATCTTGTTTTATAGATATCCTTGCATTATTTTTCTCTCTTTTTCCATCCAATTTTGGGTGGAAAAAAAATCAGTGGGTCCCATATTTATTTTTTCATCCTCAATTTCTTTCCTTCTCTTTTCCTCCCACAACCAAATAAGGGAAAATACACATTTTCCTTCCAATTTCCTTCCATCCCCTCCCCTTCCCTTCCTCCCATTTTCCACCCTACCAAACGAAGCCTAAGTTGTCACTATATGTGTGTGTCACTAATTATTAATGGTAACAACTAAAACATTACTTCTTATCATCATTGAGTGATATTGTGACAACATAAAAATTGTTGTCACAACAAAAAAAAACTTAATAAGTGACAACATAGAATATATTGTTATAAAATCATTGTTGACAACTTTTATATTGCCACTTTTAAATCTTATCAATATTATTACTTTTTCTTGTAGTGTCTTGCACATTGGACATACAGGGGGATGACTAACGCTAGAAGATAGCCCAATTTATTTATGTCAAACACTTCGTTATTTTGTCAATTTTTGATAAGGGAATGCACTACCCACACCAAAACACTCAAGATCCATGTAAGTTTCGTTGGAAAACAAACGTCAGTATACCTCGAACTACCTTAGCCACCGCCGTTTCAAACCACTGCCATGATAACTCCTCAACCAGCCATTAAAACTTGAAAGTGTCACCATTAATGGGTTCCTCTCGTCGAGCTGGTTAAAATAGTATATAAATTGACACGATTTGATGAAAAAATGAAAAAAGTTATAATTAAGAATGTGGTGTGTGTTTGTATGTATATATGTGCGTGTGTGTGTGTGATGTGTAACGGTGTGTGTTGTGCGTGTGACTGTGTATGTTGTGCATGTGACTCTGCGTGTGCGCCTGTTTTGTTTGTTGTGTGTGTGCTTTGATGTGTTTGTGTGTGTTTTTGTTTTTCATTTTTTTCTATTTGTTTGTGTTTTTTATATCATATATTAGTTTTTATATATTATTTATATTTTATATATAGTTTTATATTTTATATATGTTTTTATGATTTTTATTTAAATATTATATATTTAAAATGAAGAATCAATCTCGAGTATTTATTTTCTAAAATAAGATTCAGTGGCTCAAAATAATAGGTGTATAACTGTCTTTTCAATATAAATCTAATGCCGTTATGCTAGAGTTAACGATGATGGCATGTGCCCAATGTTTTTAAAACCACGGGGGCCTATTTTTCAACCATGAGAAGTTTTCAGCAAGTTTGCCAAACCATAGGGATTTTTTTTTTTTTAGAATTTGGCCAAAAAAAATTGTCAATGTTTGATAGTTGCTTAGCTTTCAATATTTGCAAATAAAAAGATGTGCATATATACTACTATTAACATATACAAGTATTTAACATTTATATTTTCTTAAAGATTACTATTTATCAACTTTCTTTGTTAAGTATTTCTAGTAGTTCTTTCCTTCATTGTTGATTTTAAACATGTTTAAAATATCTTTTAAATGTCCGTCAAGAAAATATACTAATTAAACTTTTCGTATGTCTAAACTTTAAATAATTAAACTTTTTGTATGTCTAAACTTTAAATAAGATCAATCATATTGAAATTAAATATGTTAATATAATTTTTATAATTCTTTGTTTCATGTGTACATATGTTAAGATGATATTGAATAATCATAATCTTTGATATCATGTCTAAAGTCGGTTCACATATGCTTTCTTGTAATAAAATTTGATTGAATGTATTTTTAATTGTACTATATATATCCGTGTTGTATTCATTAAGTCTAGGATAGCTTAACTATCTTCTCATTATATTTGTGAAACTTCTAATTTATAATAAATTAAATATTATTGAGTATAGCATATTCTATATTTAGAAGGTTTATGATTTTACTATTTCAGACTACTATTTTCCATTATAACATCACTACCCTTACTGTTGATTTTAATATAGTAAAGTCGAAATCTAGGCTAACCATATTATTTCAGTATATTCACCACCATTACCATTGCCTGATTCTCTCCATTGCTTCATATAGTAACTCTATCAGATCACTACCATGCTAGAACACTTTAAAAAAAGGAAAAGAAAACATATTATTATTTGTAAATTATTATGCTTAACTTTTTATGAGTACCCGTCAATTCAAAATTGTACTACTATAACAATCATATTAATTTGTTGAATTTTTGTTTATTTATACAAATTTGTGAATAAGTATTTCATGCAAAAAAATGGAAAAAGCTGTGTAGATTCTTCCTACTTATCTTTCATAAAATTAACATAGAAATTGTGAGAATTTTTGCAATATATCTTATTAATATTTATTTTCTAAAACTTGCTAACTTTCTCTTTATTTAAGATTCCATCATATTCTTAACCTTATTTTCATTTTACTATTTCTACTTCTCTTTGTGGCTTATGTATTTTTTTCTTTATGAGACTTGCTCTATTGTTTTTCGTTACCTAATTGATTTCTCATTCAATGTGAAATTTGTGGAACATAATTTTTTCAATTTACAAATTTTTATATTTATTTTATCATTTACATAGTTTAAAGCTTTCTATTTCTATATTATCATTTACACTAAAATATGTCATAATTTTATATTTCTTCTTTTCCAATTTGAAGTAATTAGTTAAAATTAAGGGCGAAATACACTTAACCCCTTTGAACTATACTTATGTAACACTTTACTCCCTTGTACTATAATAAGCTTCATTTAACCCATCTATCTTAAGTTGTACACAAACACGCCGTTAACTATTACTCGTAAAATATCAATTACAACCTTGTAGTTTTCTTCACTCCAATATTACTCATAAAATAGTATAAAATACAAAGACATTTGCAATTATTGACAATAAGCAAAACTTTTTACCTTTTGATATTATGCCAATGATTATTTTGGCAATGAAACTATGAAAGTGCCAACATCAATTTCATTTTCAATTTAACAAGTTTATTACTATATATTGAAGACCACAAATGTAAATTTGCAGTTGTTTTTAATTCCTTTTTTGATTCAAAAAATTTAGCTCTACTATTGTGCAATTTTCAACTCTTCTAACAAATTCGTAGCTCAGCCCATTAGACCAAATTGCAACCATTATATTTATGTGTAATAAACTTTAAAATTTTGAAAGAAATGAAAGAAAGCATTAACTAGTAAATAAATATAGTAGTAGTATTAATAATAACAACAACAACAATAATACGTTAAGATCTAAAAAAATAAATTTCGATATTTATTAGAATAAAATAAGTATTAACTAACAACCAAGAAAGTATTAATAAATAAAACAAAATAAAATCCCAAAACTTCGAAGTCTACTAATGCACATGTGCATTTTCATTATGATAGTGCTATAATAAAATAAAATAAAAATCATAAGTGTGGTTGTATAGTTTACATTCTCACACTGATGAGTATTGTATTGTCTAAAAATTAAAAGATTAAAAGGGTAAAATTGTTATTTTACAAGTAATAGTTAACATCGTGTTTGTATACAAATTAAGATGGAGGGGTTAATGAAACTTATTATAGTACAATTAGGTAAAGTGTTACACGAGTATAGTTAAAGGGGTTAAGTGTATTTTGTTCTAAAAATAATTACAAATTTCTATTTATAAGTCATCTTTTATTTACATTCACATAAGACATATGTGGATAATTTTTAACTCTATGAATTGCATATGTCAATTATTTACTTCTTTCTTGATATAATAGTTTTGTTAATAAATGATGGGGGAAATTATCATTACACCCCTTGAACTACAGTTTAATTATCGATTTCTCCTTGTTGTTTGAATAATTACCATTACACCCCCTGAACTTATTAAGTTGCCTGAACCCTTACGGTTTTAGCGAAAGTACTAGATTACACTAAAGAGAAGTTTCAAATTTTTTGTTGAATACCAAAAGTGTCCAACTCAATGACCCCATGTATATTTACACACACACTACACACACACACATATATGCACACACATACACAAACACATAGATATATAATAATATATCCATGCACACATATCAACATCCAAAGAGAGAGACGAGACACAATGAGAGAGAGAGAGAGAAATCGAACCAAAGTCGTGGGGGAGCGGGGACTCCTTGCTTGCCAAGGTCCAAGTTCTAATTTTGTGTGTGGATGGTGTTGCTCTTATCATAATTTGAACGTTGGCAATAGGGATACCCCTTGCACTAGTATAAATATAATTATATAAGATACGACTTTTTAATGATTTTTTTGTAATAAAAAAAATTAAAACGTTTTAAAATAGGAATATTTTATATTCAAAAAGCACATGAAATTATTGCTCTATCTACGAAATACGTCTAACCAATTTTTCATTTGAAAAAGCTTGATCATTACCCTATATTTAGAGTTTTTGACACTAATATATTTCCCCCTTTTTTTTAATTCTTACATTTAAGTTTTTTATTGATATCCAATTATGTATTAATATTATTTACATATATTAATTTATATAAAAAAGGTGTTATCACATATTTATGAATATTTTTATCTTTTTATTTAATTGATTAAATCTACATCTTAAAATTCAAATTAAATGCTCTCTATGCTTTATATATTTGGACTTTAAGCAAATATTTTAAAGGACTTGTAATGATTTTTTATTTTTCTTAGATTTTGTTTTTCAAAATTATTTCCTATAGCTATGACTTCTAGTGCAATTTTTCTCCAAAATATTAATCTATTAAAAAAATTCTCCAATCTATTGCTTACCAAAAATATTTTCCAGGCTATAAAAATATATTGAAAATATAGAGAGACTTTTTTTTCTTATGACGGTAACCCAAACTGATATTAGCGTTATATTTTTTTTCCCTTATGACGGTAAGTCGGTAATGCCAACTAATATTACCGTTAAATCAAGAAAATCAAGATTTACCTTAGTTGTGTGCTATTTCTTGTGGTAAAAGTAAATATCTGTTATTATGTAATAGGGGCGATATATATTTGTTAAGAATCAGAGAAAACTTGTTATTTGTTAAAAAGAAAACACGCGACAGAGAACACACGAAGAGAAGAACTGAAAAAACAAGAACACGACACAGAGAACAGAGAACCGAGGAGGAGAAGAGGAAGACATGAAATAAAAAAACAGAAACACACGAGACAGTCAAATAGAACAGAATGGAAGTGATGATCCCGCCTGGCTATCGCTTTGTACCGACCGATCAAGAAATCATCAGTTTCTATCTTCTCCGAAAAGCAATGGGGCTGCCATTGCTCTGTGGACATAACTTGTTGGAGATTAATGTTTACGGCGAGAATGCGAATCCTTGGGACGTTTTCAAGAACGTGAGTGATTCTCATTGGGAGGATACCAAGGAACCCAAGAAGAATGCTGTCAAGAGAGTCATCTATATCTTTACGAGATTGTCCAAGATTTCCACATTAACCGATAAGAGTCGGAATATTTCAAGAACCGCTGGGTGTGGCAAGTGGGACGGACAGACGGGTAAAAAGAAGATATGTGACGACATGGGACGAGAAATTGGGGTCACCAAGATGTTAAGTTTTAAGTCCAAGAACAACGAGAACGACGACAATTGGATCATGCATGAATACTCCCTCTCGGCGGGTTTCGTTGGAAAGCGATATAAAGGATAAAGACTACGTTGTTTGTCGGATTACAAGAACATTATCGAAGGACAAATACGAACGCGAGCGAAAACAAAGAATTGTTGATGGAGGGGAGTGTAGTATTGGCTCCTGTGGGGATAACATGACAACCAAGAAAAGATCAATTGGAGAAGTTGAAGAAGACGTTGTTTGTACTCATCACAAGAAGCAGAAGACTGCTCCAGTGGTCACTTGCTCACAAGAAATCGGTTTTGGGTTGCTGACGGAAGATGAGCCTCCTCTAGAGCAACTCATTAACTTCAATAATGTTGTTGTCGATTGGGAAAATTTTATGACCGAAGTTGATCCCATTCCGGTCGACGGAGATGACTCGTCGCCTGTTCTAGTCATTGGAGATGACTTATCGATCGATTCATTCGAGTGGAGTGACTCCGATGTGGTTATCCTTCAACAATGTATGCAAGATGCTTGATATGTGGAGATGAACGACTTTTTGTATGCTTAATTTTCAGAATTCAAGAAGATGTGATAAGCTTTAGTTGCATTCGTGATTCTGTATTGACTTAATAGGGACTTAAGTTAGAATTTGATAGGGAGTCAAATTTTGTATCGACTTGATTCTATATATATTGCAGAATTCTGTATTGGCTTTTGTAGGCCTATAGTGTATGAAAGATGAATATGTGATGTTTACCTTACATTATCTAGTGAGTCGATAATCATGTAATTAGAAGTACCCTGCAGCAGTAACCGGAGGGTAATGTGATACTATGTTAAACATGTTAGGCTCGAATTTGTTATCAGATATAACCATTAGATTTGTCTTTTGGATTTGTACTTATGATAAAAGGTACAAGGCTTGAATCATCATGATGTTTATTTGCCCAACTTCTCAATTTTGTTTATCTTGCTTGCATTTTATGATCCCAATACTTTCTTAGATGACAGACAGATAAATTCTTTAGACTAAAATTCACACATTCACATTTAAGTATTTACAAGCCTAGAATTCTTGGATAACAGATAAATTCTTCAAGACTAAATGCATACATTTCCATTCAAGTATTTACAAGCCAAGAATTCTTGATATGGTTAAAAAAAGAATCTGTCTACATCTTTGATCCACCTCTATAGATACAGTAACATTTTTTAAAAAAATGGTTTCGATTTATTCCCCTAATAGTTCTTCCTATTCGTCGTCTTCTGTCTCTACCAAAATCCTCTTGCACACCTTATAACATATGAACGATATCCCTACAGCAGGCACCAGCTTCAAACAACTCAGGCCGAGCCCTTTATGCTAGCAAGATCATGAAGCACATTGTTGTAGACTCGCCTCCCCCTAACAGCCCCGACCAGCATGTCCTTATAAGCCACTTCAAGAGGGAACACAGTGCTGCCAGAAATGGCATCGGCTTCCAATCAAAAAGGTGTCAATATTGCCAATCGATCTTGTCTTGCTTGAAGATTTTCCACTAGGCTTTCCGCAAAGTGTTTTATGCGCAATAGTTGGTGGCTGCATCCGGGATTATCTCAATAAAACTTGGTGCCTGGTCCACCACCCTCTTGCAAGATTTTGAAAAAGGCATGTAGCAGACCATTGTAAATTCTTCTCTATATTGTTGAGGTACACCAATATAAGCATTAAATTGTACACAAACTGAAATATCCAAATTACGCTGCCCTTTACTGTGCCTATGCGTAATCACACAAGCATTCCCTCTTGGTCCTTAAATTATAAATACCCCTCCAACTATCAGAATTTGATCAAAACTGACAAGTTTCAAGAAACTCGGATCCACATATGCTACAACAATTTGACAAGTTTCTTACATTGGAGGTATGTGTAATTTTACAACTAAGACAAAATTTATATAAATTTCACATAGTTACTAGTAACTGAAAGACAAGAGGGCAGTTATGGGAAGAAGTTGTTAGATATGCCATCTGTGCACATACCCATATAGTTAATCGAGTCTTGAGTAACTCGAGTGGGTATGTCACCAAAGTTGAGCTGACTCCAGCACAAGGCTCCGACGAACAGGAAGGAGGAATATGGAATAGGCAATTTGGGTTGCTCGCCAGGTTTTCGCGGCAAATTCTTGTTGACAGTGTCATAAACGAATAACTGCAAGAAAAAGAGCATATTTCAACAATGAGTTAAAAACATAACTGGGAGCAGATTTGAGTTAAAGAGCAGACCTATCAAAGAATGTGAGCCTGCTACAGTATCAGGGATGACAAAAACACAGCCAATATGGTGACATAAGACAGAAATATCAATTATCATGGATTGTCATGGGTGATAGAGCCAACTCCAAGGCGTGATGATTGTGAAAGCCACAGCTTGAGCATATCCTTGCTACTTTTGTATTATTTTGATCTCCAAGCCAAGCAGTCACCTTTAAAGTCCCTACCAATCACAACCATTCTCTCAAGAATGACCTGATAATTAAGATAAAGAAAGAAAAACCCATACTGGTTCCTTTCAAGGTCAAAGACATTATCAAAACTGTCCTCAACTGCTCATATTGCATGCTATGCCTTCAACTCAAGAACTATTTAGATAAAGAACAGTAAGTAAGTGTGGTTAATGTATTAATTCATAGGGTTGCAACATGTACTTGCATATGGCGGACATTTAGGCAAATTAAATTGGGTGATGTATGTATATAATTAAAAGGTACGAGTTTGAATAGAGTATGGATATGGTAGTATATAGGCCTAAATAGGTTGAAACATTACCCATTGATAGACCTAGTTTGAGTACGTATCACTATTATGATGGGAAATTCTTTCATGGACCAAGGTGTATGCATCATATAGTTTAGATTCAACTACGTGCTATATATTAATTTTTTTATAAAATGCATACAATACATGGCTAAATCTAAACCGCATGATGTATGGGTGGGACTTATACACCCGCTCCATATAAGAATTTTCCCTTATGATGTTGTTAAATGATGTTATTATTCGGTTCATACAATAGCTATGACCCCAACGTCAATTACCTCCCTCATATTATGAAAACTTTATTACCCCCCTTATCATTTTAAATATTCAACGAAACAATATAAAAATTGCCCAAAATACCTTGAGTGTTAATAATAGGATGAATTCACGTAACCCTTGTGGCAAGTATAACAACCAAAATTTTATTTCACTAACTTTATTGAATAAATCAAACCATGAATTAGCATAAAACTAAGAGAATAGTAAATTAAATAATTATTTAAATTTCGAATCAAGATTATATAATATGTCTTTCATTAAAACATTTATAAACTTCTTGTTTTGTTTTTTTTTTTTTTTTTTTCTTCTTGTGGTCACAATGGGATATGTAATTTTAATGATAATTTTTTATTTATTTTCTCTAAGATTTGTACTGGGCCAACCACTTCTCTATACAAGTATTCCTACTTTTGGTGGCTCGCCAACAACCCAAACCGCAGAACCTGCCCATTAACAATCTAAACCAGAACAAAAGCCCAGTAATTTACTTGGTGTTTGCGTGAGCTTAATTTTAAGATTTTTATTGCTATAGTTGTTGGTCTACTACATATATTCGGATTGATATACTAAAACTCACATCTTAGAAGTGTAATAAAAAATAAAATAGTTTACCTCACTGCTTTCCGACGTACTGAATTAGCAATTATACAAGTATAAAAATTGTGAATGATGCTACTAAGTTGAAAAATAAATCAAACTATTCGATACTCTGAAAAATGAATTAAGCTACTCGATACTCTATTCGAAATTGATCATAAAATGCTCTTTTGAGCTTGGTTCGTTAGACAATAAAAAACCAAGCTTAAACTCATTTTTTTTTGTTCGATAAAATTGAAACTCGACTTGAACTCAACTCGATTAATTAAAATATGGTAGTATATTTGTAAAAATTTTAAATTACTCGAACTCTACTCGAGTTTGGCTCGACTAAAGTTCACTTGAGCTCGGCTCATTTAATAATCAAATCAAGCTCAAATAAAATTTCAATATCGATAAAAATTCAAATCAAGCTTGAATAGTAATTTGCTCGACTCAATTTACATCCCTAGATGCCACACATTTTATGAAGAATCAGCCTAAAGTCAAGTAATGGAAAATCTATAAGGCCCAATAAATCGGGTCTAGACATCTTGGCCTAGGAAATACACCTTTTCCGCACGATGAACCCGGTGGCTCACCTAATGTTAAGACTATAGAATTTTGACTAAGTTAATTTGGGATGAGAATAATTATGAACCTGCGTATTCTAATATGATGATATCCTATTTTCTTATTCTAGCAACCCAATGACCCTATCATTTAAATCTCAATAAATCCTTAATATCTCTTCTAATCTGAGGAAGTAGTTGAGACAAATCTAGAGGATGTACGTCTTCCTGAATCTATGTTAGAGCTCATGACCTCAAAAGGATAATCAACTCTCTTATACTCTACACGCTCGCACACAAATTGCTTTTTTATTAGTCTTAAGCGAATACTAACTTAATTTAGTTAAAAACTAATCTCTATTTTGCATGAGTTACCCATTCTTTCGCAAAAAAGTGCTTGAATTCAGTTCCATTGTTACAAATTTGACGTGTTCGACAAACCTTTTAAGTATAAGAAAACACAACATAAATTTATGTAAATTTATTTTTTGGCTTCACTAGGATCCCTAATTAGTCACCTTTGGTATATCCAATTGATGAGTTTGTAAATTATTATATATCCACATTTCCGCAAAAATCTAGTAATTCCAATTTGACCCCACCACGAGTAGCAAAGGGCAAAAAAAATAAATAAATAAATACACAAAACTTTTGAAAATGACTCCATTTTTGGAACTATTTAAACATGTGGTGACATAAAAGTTCTAAATATTTCCACTAGGATCATCACACTTACAAATAAAGCTGTGTGAGCATAACATGTGAGATGCGTATTCATCACCAACATTCAGAGGAAGATAATCCATCATGTACACATGTTTATATGCCTTAATCATGTGGTCCAAGCTTGCTTTTGAGCTAAATACTGATTATTTATGTTATAGTATAGGCTTTGTTTCCCTTTAAACCAAGATTAAATGAATGTGGTCGAATTTGATGTACTAGACGAATAAAATATGAAGTATAGTACGTACAAGTGATCTGATAAGTTATAGGAATGTCGAGGACTTATATCAATAAATATTAAAGTATAATTTCAAAGGTAAATTATTGAATAAGGTATTAATAATTAGTATTACAAGTGATTTTTTTTGTCATATGTTCAAAATTAATTTATACGACTTTATAAGCGTATCAACGGTTTGTTTGATGCTACACCTGGTGCACTGCACCGGGTGCCTGAAACAGTGACATGTGTCACTTTTTATTTGTTCAAAATATATTTATTAGATAAATATATTTTTAGAAAATAAAAAATAACACGTCACTTTTTTAGGCACCAGGTGCAGCATCGAGGAAGCCCGTATTAACTTCTTGATTAATAGAAAACAAGAAGTAATTAGGAAATTATATTCAAAATTTCAAAAGATGCCATCTTGATAAATTTTCAATATAAAAAAAAAATAGGAAAGTTCATTTTGGTCCCTGAGCTTTATGTTTACATCAAAGCTGCTTTTGGTGTCACTTCCATAAAAAAATAGTGGCCGAATCAAGATCGTAAAGGATTTATTTTTATTTATTTATTTGAACCTTTATCGATATATTAGTCTTTGCCTATGTTATAATATTATTGGCGGTAATTATTTATATAATTTTCGAATCCCAACAACAAAATTTTTTGTTTCCTTTCTTTTATAACCATCGAAAAACAATTGTTTATACAATTATTTTAAATTGATTGGTGAATTCAATAATTATTGAGCGATCTCTATAATGCAATAATAAAGTAAATTTTACTACTAAAAGAAATAATTAGGAAAATGGTGGACCGAATCTATATGATTTACTTAATTTTACGGTCTTTTTTAAAACAAATTTATTATATCATCATCATTATATTGCAAGAATCAACGTTTATCAACCATAAAAATGTTGATTTATGAATTCATTTTCACTAGTTTGCTGCCATGCTCTTACCTCCATCATCTTTTAGGAAATTGTCTTGAGGTCCAAAATTTATGCATATTTGGATATGAAGGAAGATTTTTAGATTTACATTTCACTCCAGGGACAGACGCTAAATAAAGGTACCCCTATGGCTATAAGGCTACAACCTCTCTCTACCATTCTTTAATTGTGAAATTTGTACCGGGCAAACGTCGTCTCTAACATGATGCCTTGAAAGATTTGATCCGTTGATTATTATGGAATATTCTCCTACATTATCTCGAAAGAATTTGGTAAAATTTCCCATCCATATAAGTGTACTAACGAGTGTGAAGGCATTTTAATAAAGTAGAGAAAGAAAAAAATATTATTATTTTATTGCATTTTTGCAATATGAGTATAAACATGAACACTGGTATTGATCAATGGAGCCTTTTTTTTTATTTATATAAATCTCTCGTTTGGGCATTGCATATGAATCAAATGATAAAAATTATATTATATTTTATATATTAATTTTTTTAAATAAATTAATGATATGTTAAAATTAGAATCGTTTGATGCATATATGAACTCCAATCCTGATGTATGAAAGGATTCGCTTAATTGATAATAGTGATTATATACAATAAGGACACATTTCGTAAGGAGGAACATATTTGATAGATATATTTATCAAACTAATTTATTGTTTGGCTGTAAAAAAAATTAGGTCAATAGAAATAAAAATGGCTCAATATTTGTTTACCGATTAATTAGATAGCAAATCACACCCAGGGGTGTAGTATATTTTTCTTTCATTTATTACACATTTTACTAACTTATGGAAGGACCATTTTATTCTTTATTTATGAATAGATATTTATGTTAAAAGGTATTGTGATGTTTAGGGTAAAATGGAAAAACTAAAAATATTTTATGACAATAAATAATTCTACATATAATCCAAGATAATAAATCAATATTATATTTTAATAAATTGGTAAAAGTGTGGAATATATTGAATGAACAAACCAGCTAACAAATAAAAAATAATTATAAATTTAATATACTTTTTTCACTACACATCTATATTTTATGTAATGTATCCAGTTATATTAAACATGGCAGACGTGTCCTAATAGTGCAAATATGAGGTCAAAAAAGGAAACATGAGTAAATAGCACAAAATGGAGACAGGAAGCTATAAATGAAGAAAACGATAAAATTTGATAAGAATAAGAAAAGTACCCAGATAGAGAGAGTAATAAATGAGGATTGCTAAAAATCTAACTTATGCTTTATCAATCAAATAATTTTGTCCATTAAAATCTTCAATAGCAGCACATGGACCTTCCATGTCAAAATGATATCTTATTTTTTATTTTATAATTCACTACAAGAAAAAAGAACTTGTCCGACGGGAAACTCAATCGGAAACAAAACCCCACTGGAATGGAGGCTTCTACAGAAATTCCGCTAGAGATGATTTCAGCGGATGTCTAGCGAACTTTTTTATCGAAACTTTCCGTCGGATTTCCCCCGAAATATTCCTGGGAAATCCAGCAGAAAATTTCGCAGATTGTTGCTTGACTATGCATGTTTTTTTTTTAATATTGTTCCTAACCGGCAGAATATTCCGTTGGAATTTCCCTCACGGTTTGTGGCCTAAATTGGCACCACAGCGTCCGGCGGAATTCCGGTAGGCTCCAAACTATGCGGAGGAATTCTGATGGAATATTCTGCCCGATTGATCGTAAACGAAAATCCACTGGGTTTTCGCCGAAATCCAACATTTTTCCTGTAGTGATTCACATTCATGTTGTGTATATAAAATTATTTTGAATCTTTACATTGGTGTATATCCACTGATTGGAATGTGAGATAAAATACAATTTGAAATAGAGAATCTCGTGTTCATTAGCAATGAGTTTGCCAAATGAAAGAAATTTGAGAGGGGAAAAAAAAGAAATAAAAGAAAATTAGTGAATTTTTAACTTTTCACAAGTTTGTTTGAATGAAAGAAAAACGATCAGAAAGAAAATGAAAATATAGTTTAAATTTTTCCCTTTTATTTTCTATCCAATTTTGGATGGGAAAAAAAATTAGTGGGTTTTATACAATTTCTTTTTTTCATTCCTTTCGCTTTTCCATCCACATCCAAACAAATGAAAACATTTACTTTCCTCCAATTTTCCTTCTTCCACTCTCTTTTCCCCATTTTCCATCCAGCAAATCGAAGCCTAAAAGTTTAGTATCCTAATAAGAAAGAAATTTCAATTAATATATTCTGTTACACTTTCTATAAAAAAATTTTGCTACATTCAATGAATATATGTCATATATATTGTTGAGTGCTTGCGGTTAAAATAGTCTTTATCATTATTATTATTATTAATTTGATATATCATAATTTTTATTTTTATTTTTATTTTTAATGTTCAACCATTTATCAACACATATAATGTCTATTGATAACTATAATAAAAAATATTATATATGTAATGAATATATATCCTATTTTTAAAGATATGAAGAATTTAGCACAAAAAATGCAAATCTTAATAGTGTATATGTATGAATTGTGTACGTGTGTATTATTAAAAAGGGCAAAAAAAAAAGGAAAAAAACTAGTCCCATCCTAACTTGGGACAAGGGCTATTGCACTCATATCTTATCCCTTTATTTTCTGACAGCCTTATCCTTGTCTCCCTCTCACTCTATGAACAATCATTGCATTCTTATTTCTTACCAAGTATTAATGTTATTTCTTAGGAGTCAATCTATATTATGGCAACTAGTAAACCTCATGCGTCGTTAGGTCATGCCATTAGTATTCTAATAACCCAATTGTTTAATCACCATTGCTATCCTGTTTCACGCCATCCCAATACTCAGCATATTCATTCAATAAATTATTAGTTTATACTTCTATAAAATTAATTAAAATTTCCAGGGCAAGGTAGTCAACAGTGCTCTAAGAAAAGTAGAGAGCTAATGATAATATTTCTGTTAGTGAAAATCCAATTGACAGTAGAAAAATGAATGTAAAATTTAGGCTTAAATTTATTTTTTGTCATGTATGTTATTTGTGCTTATATTGTTAGTCATTTACATTTCTGCTTTAGAGTTTTTATCCTTTAATTAAATTTTTCTAGCAATTAAAGTCCTTTTCTCGTCTGAATTCATAATAGTAGCTGAAAAAAGTGGCATGATGCGCACGTGAATCATTTTCCGGCCAATTTAATGACATGGATACCACCAATGCCACGTAGATTGCCACTAGACTGCCACATTGGTTGCCCTATATTTCTTTGGAGAAAAAAAAATACCACCATTTATTTACTCTTACAATTTAGTTTTTTAATTAGAAAAATAAGCCCTAAAAAAATCATAATCTTCTTCTACCAAAAATCATTGCCCACCCCACCATTACCACCACTCAGCCGTTGCTGCCCCCGCCTTCATCCACCACCATTGCGCCGCCACCCCTACCCCTACCCCCACCTTCATCCACCCCGATTTTGTCCTCCGTTACAGAGATCCGACGAAGAGGGCTGCCTGCATGGGGATGGTGGCGGCGGCGGAGAGGGCTACGTACGTGATGGTGGTGGGGTGATGACGAAGAGGGTTGCGCACGTGGTGGCGGTAGCAGACTGCGGTGGGGCGGCAATGAGAGGGCGAGATTGAGTGCGTGTATGGTGGTGGTGGATGACCGCGGAGAGGGGGAGAGAGAGACAGCTGCGAGGGGGGAGAAGAGAGAGAGAGAGAGAGAGAGAGGAATGAGGAAGGGAACAAAGACAAAGGAGGGGTGGGGGTGGCTGTGCGGTGGAGTGGAGAAAAGAGTTGGTGGCAGCAGCGACTAGGCGGTGGTGGTGGGGTTTGTTGGAAGAAGAATATTGTTATTTTGTTTTAAATAAAAATTTAAAAAATAAAAAAATGTAAATTCAATTAGGTGGCAACCAACAAAGCAAATTGACCCGCCATGTCATTAAAATTGACTGAAAAAAGGGTCACATGCATTGCACATGACTTTTTCCGGCCACTTTAATGATTTCTGGCGAAAATAGACGTCAATTGCGGTAAATTTTTAATTACAGGATAAAACTCTCCAGCAAAAATATCGAGGACTGATAATGCAAGCACAAATAACATATAGGACAAAAAATAAATTTAAGCCTAAAATTTAGGCTGAGGAACGGATATCTTGCTCTTTCACAAATGCCTTATGACTCGAACAACTCTGAACGAGTTGATGAGTGCAAAGTTCCACCACAAAAAAACCACTCTTTATTTAGTGAAAATATAATTGAGAAAGTAAGTTTTTCTCTCAAGTGTGTTTATCGCAAATGAAAATGCGCACTATTTATAGGTGTTGAGTTTCTTTACGAAATAAATGAAAGATACTGGGGAATAATTACCATAAAATCATGTGGTAGTGGGGTGTATTAAGTAGGTAAATAATTAGTGAAATAGTGGAGAAAGTGGCCACAAAAGTGGGTTATATAATTTACAAAAATAAGTCTCCACTATACCCTAATCACCGTAATAATTTCACCACTATCTCATCATAAATTGAGGTAGAAAAAAGTTATATGAAATTTTAAAATAACTGCTTGAGGGAAATAAAGTATCACTGCTTATACATAATAATCAAGGTGTCGACATAAACTTTCATGGCTAGCATATTATCGACCTTGTGTTTTCTTGGATTTCATGAGTGCTTTTGAGAACAAGCCCAATTTTCATAGGCAGTAGTCAACTTCCACACTCACATAGGTGAAATCCGTCAAGGGTGCTCTTGTAATTTTGACATCCTACTCAAAAGAGCTATGAATTTCATTAACAGTTAATAAACTCAACCTCCACAAAATATTACAAAATGAATGCACTCATGCCATAGAGATGGAATATTAAAATAAACATCATTGTGCATTCATAACAGGCCGTCGTATGATTTCGTTCTTCCCACTAAACCTAGTTATAAGATCTCTAGTTCCCAAGTTGGGTTTCCTCATACATGACTTATGATTGTATAGGCTTCAATCCATCCCTCTCGATGTGTTCCAAATGTGTTCTCTTGCTAAGTTCTTAGTCAATGGATTCGCAAGATTATCACCAGATTTAACATAACCAACATTTATATTACCACTTGTTAAATATGATCTCACAGTACTATGTTTTTTCTTTATGGGTTTGGATTTACCGTTATAATAACAATTTTGCACTCTACCAATTGTAGCGGTGCTGTCACAATATACTAAAATTGGAATAATTGATTTTTCAAAATAAGGAATTTGAAATAATAAATCTCTTGACCAATTTGCATTCTCACTAGCTGAAGCTCAAGCAATAAGCTCAGCCCTCATGATAGAGTTTGCAATAATAGTTTGCTTTTTTGATTTCCAACAAATAGCACCACCTCCCAAGGTAAAAATATAATCAGTTGTAGAACAAGAATTACGTAGTAAAGTGTTCCAGCCAGCATTAGAAAACCCTTCAAGTACAATAGGATATTTTTCACAAACAAGCCATAATTTTAATTTGGTGCCAAGTAAACATTTCATAACTCTGGTTATGGCATGACAACGTGGCTTGCATGTAAGCCTACTAAGTACTCTTACTGCAAATGCAATGCCAAGCTAAATACAATGAGTCACATATCTCGAAGCCCCATTAAAGCATGCATACTTTTTCTCATTTATCACGCCATCATGATCACTAGGAGTTGATACATGCTTAAAATAAATAAAATTATTATTTTTCAATATCTTCTCAATCCAATGCAACTTATCAATGACAATGCCATCAGATGCTTTTAATAATTTTCATTCTCGAAATGAAATTCCCCTCATCAAAATCTTTCACCTAATAGTAGCTACTAAGCAAGTTTTTAATTTCTTCAATAACATGCATAATAGAGCCAAAGATCAATATATTATTCACATTGAGGCAAACAATCACATGTGCTTATTTCAAGACTCATCACATAAGCACTTTGCCCACTCATTTGATTTATGACCAATCTCAATCACGCATAAACCAAATTTTCATAAAATGAAATAGAACTATTAGGAAAAGGTGAATATTTTACCTCGTTTTTTTCTTCACCACGCTATTTTCAAGATTGAATGAACTATCAAAGTAATCATAACAATTAATAAGCAACTAGTCGGAGAGATAATACCAACACTTGGTTATTGAAATCTCTCACAATTATATCTTCTAGATTTCCAACTGTTCCTTGATTCTCCCTAAAATTATTAGGGAAGGTATAATTAACAGTTGAAAAAATGAGCGAAAATTTCAAATTGTGGCATGGATATCTCAATTATCTAAGGAGATTCATGTCCGTTGCAGCAAAATTTAACAACTTTCCAGCAGTAAACCTCGTGGTTTGTCCCCTTTAAGATACAACATCTCTACAAATGCCGTATGACTCGAGCAACTATAAACAAATTGATGATAGCAAAGGTCCATCACAAAAAACACTATCTTTCAACTGGTAAATTCTCTTTATTTAGTGAAAATAAAATTGAGAAAGTAAGCTTTTTCTTTGAAGTGCGATCATCAAGAATAAAGATAGCCACTATTAATATGTAGAGTTTCTTGACAAAATAAATGAAAGATAGTGGGCAGTAATAACCATAAAATCGTGTGGCAGTCGGGTGTATTAAGTAGCTAAATAATTAGTGAAATAGTGGAGAAAGTGATCATAAAAGTGGGTTATATAATTTATAAAAATGACCGTCCACCAGACCACTAATCACCATAATAATTTCTCCATTACCTCATTATAAATTGAAGTAGAAAAAACTTATATAAAATTTTATCATTAAAATGCTCTACACCAACAATATCAAATAATAATGAGATGAATAATTTACTTAGATTTACCATAAAATCTACATCGGATGGAATTTGTGGAAAGATTTGACCCAAACTATTGAGTGCAGATGACATATAAATCCACACTTGCACACACAAGTGGTTAGTACGCTGAAGTTGTTCCCAACGAAAATCTTTTGGAGCTTCATTCAGCAAAATCATATGGAAATATATGTTATAATTTTATGTAACATCGGAGAATTTTTCGATGTGCTAGCAGATTCTTTAAACTTGAAAGAACTGTATAATTGTTGACATTGACTGTCTTACATATAGAAGCCCTTAATTCGAGCCCAGATCTTGGATAAGTCCCTCGAATTATGGAACTAAATTTAGGTCCACAAGCTCGATCCCATCCAATCTTACACCTTCTATTTTTCAACAGGGGAAATTATATTAAGCAACTCTACTTTTGAAGTGTTTGGTATTTTGATACTCAATTTTTATAAATGTGTATTTTTAGTACTTAATATTTATTATTTGTGAGCAGATAGTATTTTTTACACTATTCAGGTAGAATATTCCTTAATATTCCCAGAATATGCCCGAATATTTCATAAAAATTCCATCGAAATAGTAAAAAAAATATCATCAGCGTACAAATGATAAAGGTTAGATACCAAATCACACATTTACAAAAGTTGGGTATCAAATTACAAACACCCTAAAAATTGGGTTGCTTGACATAATTTACTCTTTTCAAAAAATTAACTTCCATTCGGGAAATTATTGTTCGCAACGAATTCGATCACACTGAAATTAATTATATGGTGAGTATTTTATATTTTTTTATGTAATTAATATATAATTTAAAAAAAATTAATTATATGATAAATATATTAATACTTATTATATAATTAATTAAATTTGACCAAACTAGGGTTGGACTAGAATGTTCCCATTAATAACCAATTTCAGAATCATCCGAACTTAAGGAAGTCAAGCCAATTGTTCTTCCGCCGTGAGGTAAGCACGAGTTGATGCATGGCACATGCATCGTCAATATACAGTAAGCGATAATAAATTTTGTACCATCACAAATTATTTTTACAAGATTAACAACAAAAAAATGTTGTGTTTAATTTGTCCCTATCAATTAAATTACTAATTCATTTATAGTGATAACTTGACAATGATAAAATTTGATATAAAATAATCCAAGACTCACATTTGGTAACACACATTTGGTAACACATACAAGTAATTTTTAGAAAGTTCATATTGGGTCACCTTGTTGCCCCCTCATGCGAAACTCTACTCGTGTGTAGATAGATTCCTCAACTGATCTTGAAGGGGCTCAATCTTGATGCTCGACTTGAATCCAAAACTCTAAAAAGGCTCATAGAAATTTTATTGAGACTCTCAAAATCGACCTTCACCTCAAATCAATTTAATCTTAATCGAAGCTGGTTCAGCATCACGTACGTTGCACAAATCCAAAGACGTGTTACAAGGAATGTTTTTCACTCAAAGAAAAAGGCATATTGTGTTTCTTATTTTTTCTTTATAAGCAAATTTAACGAGATCACAGCAGTAATATTGGTAAGAAAGTTCGAAACGGTTCCTTTTACTTTTTACCTTAAAAATATCTGATGGTGGATTGTAAACTGTAAATCACTCTAATTTTCACATTTTAACCCTTTTGTTGAGGACAATAATACCCTCTGCAAAAAAGACGATTTATGAACAAAAATCATCGTGTCTTTCCTTGATTGTACACCGTCTTCTTTCTATTACCTGGAATCCAATTTCGAACCCATTGTCCTATTCATATTTTTGGCTCATATGAAAGTAAAAAAATATAGATAATAAAAAGCAGGAGGAGACACTCTTTATTTCAGAAGTATACAATTCTTTCTCATCCTTTGTATCAGACACAAATTTGTGGTTTTTACAGAGGGCTATACATATAGGCTGCGTTTGGTATCTAAGATTAGGGGAAATTAGGCCTAAAATCTTGGGTAATTATGTGTTTGGTTCAGCTGATTGATGAAGTGCGATTAGTGCCATCTTGCGGGTGACCCGCCATTGGCCCCGCTCAATCTGGCGACGTGAATCGGAGGGGGGGTGGTGCGATTGTGTAGCCGCAAAGCCTGATTAATTTACTATTACATTTAATTTTACGAATTTGCCCATTTGGAGTCATTTTTTTTTGCAATAAATTGTCCTTATTAAAATATTGGTACAAAGCCCATCCCCAATCACTATTCGAAAAGCTGGAACTTCTCTCATACTCTGCGTCTCACTCCAGATCTATCATTTTCTGCTCTAGAATCTGTCTTCCTCTTGGCCATATTTTCGAAGGTTCTTATGGGGAGATTAGTGGTGGTTTTCTAATGTATTTGTTGTTGATTATTCCATGAAATACCCATCTATCATTTCGGATCTGTTCAGGCATTTACAGGCGTAGGGTGTTTTCATAATCCGTATTTTGTCGGATAATTTGATTTTCTTTTCAGTTCCATTTTTCAGATTCGACTTGTTATGTGATTTTTTTCAGATCTTTTTACGGTTTTGGATCTTTTTCAGATCCGTATTTGGTTATTTGATTTATTTTTTGTTGTGGAATAATAATTTTTTTTTCAGCTAAGATTCGTAGTCTCAATGGAGAGCCTTATTGATGAATTTTTTTTTCCCCCAACAAAATTAGGTTGTGGTGTTGGCGAGAAAAGCACAGGCTGTACAGCACTCCCTTCAATTCGTTTCTGCTCCAAACCCAGGTATAATGTTGTTAAATTTGTCTTGTTTCTAGTATGTAACCATTACATTAAATTTGTCTTGTTTCTAGTATGTAACCATCACCCCAGACCACAACAACAGGTGTTGTATGCTGATGACTGGCCGAAATCCGTCGACCATGAATTCGTTAAACAGCTTGCCAAGTTCGCCGAAGGCCGTGAGCAGCCGATCAAGAATGCAGACAACAATATCATTGGGGCATCGATCGAAGTGGTCAATCGAAAACTCAGGACGAACTACACTATCCAAGTGGCCCAATATTGGTTCACCAGGCTGGAAAAAAGGCACAGAGCTTTCAGCTTTGCCACAACGGTTGCTGGGGTTGAATATGATCCCGCTAACAACACGATAAAGGCTGATGGGTGGCTATGGGACTACATATATGTGGTGAGTTCCTTAATATATGGAAGAAAGATTATGCTACTAACATATTACAACCAAGAAATATTTATGAACATTAATTGTGAAGCAATTAACTATGGGTAACATATTGGATGGGCAACCGCTAAATAATATTGCTTCTTAATTGCATATTACAAATGAAACTCGAATAATGTCCTTTCGGTATTTAATCATGTATGCCGTTTTCATTTGAAAATTCTCCTAGAAGCACAATATTGCAGAGGCCTACATGATCCATGGGGAGCCTGAGTGGGAGAAGTTGCAAGTAATACTTGGTCCTGCAGTTCCTGCAAGTTTAGAGAGTTTACCTGACGTAATCCAAATTTCTGACGACTCAGTTGAGATTGTGAGTCGCCCCCTTAGACGTTTTGGAGGCAACACGTCTTCCTGCCGCCGGACTGAATCACATCAAAGCTCTAACCAGACGCTAGGATCTTCGTTCTGGAACTGCCTTGACCCAATTGTTCAACTTAGTGATGGTGCTAGCCAAGGTTCTCCCACGGATAGTGCACGACGTCGTAGAGAAAACATGATCAATGGAAGAATGAGTGCAATTGCTGAAGGGCATGGAATGGAGGGGGGGTTGTTCCAGATTCACTTGATGGTGTGGACCATTAAGAAGATCCGTTTGGTTCGCAAGCCTCGTCCTCAACTTTGCCCGGGGGAAAGCATCCTTGAAATAAACTCCTAGTAGCGGCCAATTATGTGTGGGTGTTATCTTTTTCCTTATATTTGTCTCGCAAGAGTATCGTGCGACATTCGTCGTATGTTACCGTTTAAGTTTTAATCACTTGTGTGTCTCGTATCGTTGCAGTGCGTGTGTTGTTGGTCTACATTGCTCTTTATCTTTGATTAGGGTACCATCGTGGCTGAGTTCTATCGATAGTTTGTTGGGTAATGTGTCAGCACTTTGTGTAAAACCTTGGAGCATTGGCTCATTTTCTTGGTAATGCAGGGTTTTACTATGGCATTCGTAACCTATGGAGAAACTTGTTTCCTTTTTTTCATCGGCATCGATTAGGTATTATTTTTCAATCAACAAGTGTACTATGGCCTTTCGAAAAAACACGTTTGAAAATACATCTTACAGACGTTCACATAAGAATATTTATCGAGTTCAACTGCATTGTGTCATTGAGCAAATGACTGGAGTAGGATGCTTATGAACTATTTTGCACCAGCATATTTTGGGAACAAATTAACTTGCATGGAGTATTAATGCTAGATTATTACACGTACGGCTTGAAGTGACTGAAGAAGATAAAATGCATTGTATATATACAACAGTGCGTGCTTATCGTCGTTAATAAAAAAACCATGAAACATGGGTCCTTCATTATGCCCCTCACATCGGAAGGGAGTAGCAAGGAAACTTATGCAACTAACCCCATTTGCAGTAAACAAAAAGTGATGGTGATACAGCTCCAGCTGAGGCATGAAAATAAATTGTGATTATGCAATTTTAACTACTTGTTCAAAATGACCATCAAAATAATGCAATTTTTCCTTATAGGGTTACTTATGTAAATGTACATTTAACAAAATATAATCTAGGCCTAATCCATCCAACCAAACATTAGTTTCAGATTAATCAAATCTTGTATTACTAACTAATCACAAGTACCAAACATAAGATTAAATCGTACCTGATTGTGTTTAATCATTAATCTCACGACTACACCCGACTACGAAGTCATAAGAACCAAACGCAGCCATAGGAGGGGGGGAGAGAGAGATAGAGAGAGAGAGAGTGAAAATTTTTGGGTTTTTGATTATATTTGCTGATGCGAGAATTGAGAACTTCCAATACCATGGATCTTGGGAATTTGAGCAGTGTCAGCAGTGTCAGCTTCCACTATAACTCTTTTACCAGTTGTGGTTGCAGCTACTCTCATTCATCATCATCATCAGCAAGTTTGTCTCTGTCTTCTTCTTTGTCCTTTGGGAGTCCAATTCTTCGTTCAAAATGGTGTCTTTTTTTAACCCCTCCATTAATCGTCTCTTCTATTTAATTCCAAAGCTTTTCTCTTCACCACTTTCCGAAGAAGAGAAAGCCTGATTCTTAAATTTCCCACCTTTATTCAGATTTTGGTTTTTCTTTTGTGGGATTTTCATATTTTTCTTGCGGATTTTTGGCTGCTTTTTGGGGGGTCTACTGACAAAAGCTGTTGCTTCTTGACCCGATTTCAGCAACCCTTTTGTTCTTTTCTTGAAAAAGTGGGAGCTTTTTATTCAGTTTACAAGAACCATTTTTGCGCAAGGCTTGAAAGATCTTTGTTTTTTTTTTGCTTTTCTCTTTCAAGAAAATGCTGTGTGTTTCATTGCCTGGTTTGGGTAATCATCAGATGTCAATGATGACGGCTGCATCTTCCATAGCCGTGCCTTGTGGCAGGTAACTTAATCTTTCAGTCAAGATTTTGAATATGTGTGTGTGTGTGTGTGTGTTTTGTTTGTACAAATACATGCAATTACTGAAAGTTTCTTGTGTGGATGAGAGATTTGATGGCTTTATGTGAATTTTCATTTACTTTGTTCATGTAAAGATTTTA
The DNA here is from genome assembly GCA_026212405.1 of Petrea volubilis. NCBI lineage: Eukaryota > Viridiplantae > Streptophyta > Magnoliopsida > Lamiales > Verbenaceae > Petrea > Petrea volubilis. The sequence goes on from CM047879.1 coordinate 11,404,945, forward strand.
TAGTTAAGTCGATTGGAAGAAAGCATAGATGGCAATCCCCAATATCCCTTTGTTCTTTACGATCATCAGGTATGATTTTGATGGTAATGGTGGATGTTGGAGTGATTTTGGGAAAAACGGGAAGAAGAATTATATGACTGCCACCACAACAAGAAATGCTGCAGCCAAGGCTTCTGCTGCTCTTGTAGAGTCCTCTGTTTCATCGGGAGCTGATTTTTATCGAAAGGTAGTAATTGATTTATTTAGAGGAGTTATTTCTTTGTTTAACAAGCCAATTATAGCAAATGATATTGATAATTTACGGCCCATGAGGATGATTTGTTGAGTTGTGCGAAATCTTGATCTTTTTTGTTATATTATATGATCTTCCAGGCCCTTGAAGCTGCTAGAGATAAATTTACTAGGGAGATATCTTTCCAGTCTAAGGACAAAGATATCTCACTTGCAAAGGTAACTTTTGAAGTCTCTTCTATTTGCCAAGGTTGTTGGTGCTGAATGAATGGCTACAATTACCTTTCTTGTTCTTAGAGTCCTCGCCTCCATGGCCGGTGCAAGTTTGAGAAGCTATTATACGTGTGTTTCTTATAATTTAAAAAATTATGCGCTAAAATAAAAGCAATGCCTTTTATATTTTATGAAAGTTCAATCACCTGTACAAAGAAAAATAAAAACAAAAAATTCTAGCTCTATCCGGGCTGACTTGCCAGTGAATCCTATGACAATTTGTTGCTTTGCGGTTTTTCCGTAGATATTAACTAGCTGCAATAAGTAGGGAACCAACCAATTGTTAGCATGTTCACGGCAGCGTAACATAGAATCTACAAATTTGTCACCATTGCTTTTTGTTATTTGTCGCTATTCGTGTAATTAATCACTTGTTGGAATCTATTTTTGGCAGGCTTTACTTTACATTGCTGCTGAAGATGAGGCATTTATGGCTTTCAACCGCGAGATGGACACCCGATCGATCCACAGTGAGAGGAAAGACATTTTATCACTGCCTGATTTCCAGGGGTGGGATTCTGTTGAGGCTATGCCGATGGCTGGAAAGAATATAAACCAGTGGTTGGCCGAGCTGGACACCATAGGAAAGGAAGTTGAAGCTGAGCTGGTCCCAAGGGAGATAGGTTGTGATTTGGTAGAAGTTCTTGAGGCAGTGAACAAAATCCTCTTTGAGTCTAGAGGTTTTAAGAGGTTACCTGTGCCCGTAGATTCCAAGTGCTCGTACTTGCACTCGGCGTTAAGCACCGGAAGTGCGAGCGGTATATCTTTGTCGGTCTACATTCAAGTGCATTATATTTAACAATAGAAAACACATTATGTTTTAATTCTTTTTTTCATATGCAACAGCAATTTTGCTTAGCGTGATTTATATTGAGGTTTGTCGAAAACTTAATCTGACCATTGTGGGATCTCCAGTCGGGGAAGATTTTTTGATATGGCCCCAGACAGGGAATCCCGAGGTATGTTGATCTCTGAGTTAATTTTTATTCTGGTCCTGATTTTCCACTTCTGACTTACGCAGCTAGAGATTTAAAAAATATCATTGTACAGTTATCTTTTACCGTGTTGCTATGTTGTAGGAGTTATTCAGAGTAACTTCTGGAAACAGCTTGTTTGGAGTTGTCAATGGGAAATGTGTCGATGATCCCCGATCCAGAGCATCAGACATAAATAGCAACTCACTTTTAGGGCTAGACATTGCAACGAACCGAGATATCATTGGGATTGCTTTGGCCAATTTAATTGTGAGCTAGATCCTGCCAAAAATTAAATTTTTTTTTATTAGCAATAGTTACAGCGCTCTCACCTGTAACCACATACCTCCCTTGTGGCTAATTTCCACCTTAAAGTTACCCTCTTCTCCTGATTAATGTACGTAATTAAATGATGTTAGAATTCAGAATTTTAGCGAGCTTTTCAAGTTGTTTTCACATGTTTGTAATAATCAAATTTGTTAATAAGTCCTTTTAGTTTTCATTAAATTACGATATCACAAGGGGGTATTTGTAATTCTCAAACTTTGAGTGGAAGTTTGCATAATCATACATGGTTACGAGGGGAGATGCTACTCTTTAGAATTATTCATGGAAATTTTCGTTTAGTTCAGTTTTGCCTCTTGAAGATTTTCTTTCTGCTTCCGGGATAGGAATAAGAAAATGGTGACATATATTGCAGAGGCTTTACTGGAAACGTGCATCTAGAACAAATCACGGGTTGATGCTGACTTCTCCGCTTAGGTCTGTTCGCAACTCGGATGAGAGGTTCAACAAATACAGCAGTCCAAATGTGCCTTTGTTGCGACCTCAGGATCTGAGGTAGCTATACTGTGTGCTCTCTTTATGAATTGATTTATTCGCCATTTTCGCATTGTCCTGATTTACTAGGTGCCTATTTCTCTTGTCCTACAGGTTTGAGATGCTTATATTGCAAGATTGGCATGAGTGGGGAAAATGTGAATTCGGATTCATAATTATCTCCAAAATTGATTCTAACTTTAGCCCTAAAAGGGTCGTCTTATGATATTATAATCCTAACTCATATTTGACGCATTGCATTGTGACCTTTGAGATGATTATAGTGAAAGACCGGCATAAATGAGGAAATTGTGAATTTGAGAGTCATAAATATGAATACTAATATATTCTAACTCAGCCTCAAAGGGTGATTTGAAGATATCATCTACATTTATGTTGTTAAGTCTTCTTTTTGGTTCTAAATTTTCGATATGCTATTTTATTTCTATCAATGTATCTTAGCAACAAATTGTAAGACTAATATCTGGATTTTTTCTCAAAACCTTTAGAGAATCTAACGTGGTGGAGTTACGTACATGATGAGTTGCTAGCTTGCTTGTCCTTTCATTGTCCGCATCCTCTTTCTCACCGTTGTTGTATTCCATTTTTCCATTTTTTTCGTCTCGGGGTGGCCATGACGAGTCTTATTTCACCGCTGTTGCATTGCATTGCATTTTAGGATTTTATTTCTAAATTTAATTCAGCGAGGCCATTGTATCTGATGTGTTATGCTAACCAAAACGAGGAGGCAAAAAAAAGGAAAAAAGAATAAAAGCGAATCACACTATTTATGCATAACTCTATGTGTTGGATGCCACATTACTTTTTCAGGCTTGCTATGATGGCTTCAGAGAGATTACTGATCCTTCAGCGGCATAACTGGGCTCTGAGACGAGATTACGGCATGATGTTGTACTATAACAGGTAACAAATTTTAAATATTTCATTTTACATTCGTGTTTAGTCCATACCGTGTATTTATTTCAAATGTTTTTGCATCCTCTCTGTTAAATTTGCCGGTAACTGCTGAGCATATAGGTTACTTGTGATCAAATTATATTTGAAATGTATTACAGACAATACGAGGCCGCGGTGCAAGAGCTGAGCATCTGCATGGCCTTTGCACCGGAAGAGGAGGCCGAGGTTTTAGAACCGTTTGTCGAGAAGCTACACTTGATGAGGCTTGAAAATTCGTGGAAATCGTTGGGAGAAAAAGGCCGGCTAACGGTTCCTTGACTCGGGATCAATTTAGTACTATGTTGTTGTCTTGTTTAGTTATCGTCTATATAATTACTCCTTTCATAGAACTTCTCCCGTAACCTTATCTTGTATCAAACTTTCTGTAAATATCTTTCATGAACACCATGTCCGTTTCTTGGTTTTAGGCTGGAAGATCCATATATGTCGGGGCGGAGCCAAAAAAAATTCCTGGGAGGCTAGATCAATTTTTTATGAATCTTGAAAGGTATTTTTATGATTTAGGAGGAGAAAGTTAAATATTTTGAAAAAAATGGATATAAATTTTAGTTTGACACAAAATTTGATGGGGGGGGGGGGGGGGCGCAATCACACCATTCAACCCTCTAGTCCTGTCCCTGCATGTATGGGTTGGTATGTTCTGTTAATCGATGTAGATAATATGCGCGAAAGTGGATCAATGAGATGAGTGTTGCACGTCAATATCCTCAAAAGGCAGGGTTTGATGGTAAAGTTTTCAGGTCCGGAAAATTCATGAATTCGAGTTTGGCGGATACAGTTGCTGACATTCGTCGCAGGGTAAAACAACCATCTCTCATACAGGGTAAAACCACCATCTCTCATGCCCCTGATCGATACCATCACAGAGGCGAACAATGGACCATAACATTGTGTTATGGTAGGGTAAAATCACCATTCCATAGACGATAACTTTCTCCAAGAACAAAGACTCTTATGTTGACATCCATCGTAGGTTAAAATCACCACTCTCAGACTCTCCTGCTTCCAGTCGATTCTATACCATAAGCCAACAATAGACTAACAATTTTCTCTCGAAAAAGTTACACAAAATTTAATAGTAGCGTTTTAGATGGTAAAGAGTTTATGCTTAAGGTTATACAATATTCGCCCACATAAGCAGGCATAAAAAAATTTGAATGATGGTAAGAGGGTGTTTGGAATTATTTTTGTGTTTGGAAAAGTTGGAGTCGTTGAAAAAGTTGAAAAAAAAATTGAATAGCAAAAATTGATAGTGTTTGAAAATAAAAGTTAAAACTTGATAGTAAAAGCGTTGAGTATTTGGAAATAAAAGTGAAGCAATCAAAAGTGGGTAAAAAAATAGTTTAAAAAGTTTAATTTATTTACGAAAATATTAAAAAATATTTTTAAGAAGTTAAAAGCAGTTTCTTTTCCATTTTTTCAAAATTTTTTTAATTTAATTTAAATAGAAATTTCAAATTCAAACTCTTAAAATAAATTTTTTGAAATTAAAAATAGTAAAATATTTTTTTAAAATTTTTCAAAAAACCCCTAGGTGCGTGTAGCTCTCCAAAAATTTCTGCCGTAAATAAATATGTCATAATTAATGCAGAAACCGAAGGGTGGCTAGCCATCTCAATCAAGCTGGTCATCAATAGATCTGCTTTAATTTTCATTAAGCAAGCCTTTGATTTGGTGACTTTGTGACAGAGCATGTATGTGTCCTTTCCTGGCCTAAATGATTGATTAAGAGATGTAGACATAAAGGAGTGGATAAGGCTCCAACAGAGTAGCCCACCAACCTGCCCCTTTGAATTGGGGCAGGTGGAGGTGCCCCTACTCCGCAAGAAAGAATAATATATATATATATATATATATATATATATTATATAATATGCATGCATATATCATCCATACATATACGCTATTAAAAAATTCGAATATTTGGGCAATAATTGTCTAAATCTGTAAAGACGGGAGAAATATATATTCATTAAGTCAATTACTTTTTCTATTTGAAGAAAAACATATGTAATTTAATTGGTTTTATTGTATTTTTAGGACAGTTAAGATGTCAGATTTTAATTTGAGTATATTTTTTATTGGGGATGGCAAATATAAAACATAAACTTTTTATTTTTTTACAATGTTAGGACTCTAATCAATTTTTCGGCCATCTTTGTCGGAAAATAATACGTAGCGCACACGTCATCACCGAAAAATAACATGACACATATGTGGCAAATGACATGGCACACACATGATGCACACATATGCATTTTTGATAATGATGTGTGCTCCACATGTCATTTTTTGATCAAAATAATCGAAAAATTAGCTGGAGTCCTAACATTGCAACAAAATAGAAAGTTTTTGTCCTGCATTTGCCATCCTAATAAAATCGTGCTCAAATCAAAAAGTGACATCTTAATTATTCTAAAAATGCAATGAAGCCTAATTTAATTGGACATAAAAATCATAGAATATGTTTGTAATTATATGTTCTTAAGGGAATTTAATAAATTGTCTTCCTTCAACAGGACTTTTGCATGATATGATCAACAATTTGGACTATCTTACCAAGTTGAACTCTCTCACTATAATATTTTGTAAATTAATGCCCACATTAGCAAGAACCCAACGCATATGACATCTCCACCTTATTATTTAATCAAGAACTCCTCGATTGCGCTAGACAATTTCTATGGTTGCTAAAATTTTCAATTTCCCACGGTTTTTCCTTAATGTATAAATAAGGGCGATTATCAATTATTAGTTGATCCAATGTGAAACGATGTTAAATTCTTTAAACAATGTTTATAATCCAAATCTTGGAGTGGTGAACAGAAAATTTGGGTTGAAAGGATTGCTTTAATAATGAGTCTTTGCAGGTACTCGAGTCCGAATTAATGGATCAATAGCTTGAAATTGAGTGCTAAAACCAGAAAAAATAAGGGGGAAAAAAAAGAAAAAATAAACTCTCAATAATGGCTTGCATAACTTGATTGTCTCCATATGTACTCGGCAGAAATATTTTCCTAGGAGTTGTGGTCACAAGTTTTTGCCTTCCCATCTTATTAAATTTACGAAAACCAATTGTTGATATGTCTAACTGACGAACTTGAAGCCTCAATATTATAAAATTTTAGATTCGATCTTTCACCAAAATGTGTAAGTTTTTATTCTATTTTTATAGTATTTTATTGAATTATTGAAAAATATAATAGTTGTTAATATTGCTTGATACTCGATAATGTAGTTGATGATGATTGATGCTTATGAAATGAAAATGCAATCAATTAATTTAAAATAAATAAATAAAAATATATGGACTAAATCAAATAATTTATTGGCTAAATACCATGGCCTTTCCATTGACTTCACTATTCCGTCATAATATGGGGATCATTTTAATTGGTCAAAACAATTAATTATTACATTTTCCTCTTGGGCCTTGCCAACTAGAATAGACAATTGTATTGGTCCATATTTGAAGTCCAATAATTTGAATATGGGCCATTGTGAGTCCACAGGGGTGAAGGTTTTTAGAGATAATTGGGATGAGTTTCAAGGCTTTAGCTCATTAGTTGGGCCCAGTGGAGGCTAGGTACACTGGGATTATGGGCTCACTTGGATAATGGGCTTTTGTGAATTTTCCTTCCGTCTCGCGTAATCCAACTTGTAGGGCCGTCAATGGAGTGGTCTTTGGTGCGAATTTGATACTAATGTTGGAGCTCATTTAGATAGACTTAAAAAAAATGAAGTATTTCTCGAATCGTACTTTATATATACTAATATATTGAACATACTTGATATATTTGTCAAAATATAAGTGAAATATAATTAAGTCATATAGTTAAATTTTAATGATATATAATTATTTTTATATTAAATTATATATGTAAATATACCTTTTTTTAACTATTATTATTTATACTATAATATATTTATTAAATTTATGAAAAGTTACAAAAATATTTTTAAATAAAATTATTTCTTAATTAAAAAATAAATAAAAGTAGAGCAAGTTTTCTTTAAAAAAAAATGGATGAAAGAGAGAAAATGGGACAGACACCTGAAAATAGAAGAGAGGAAAAAATTATGTTGTTGGAGAAAAGACAATAATAGAGGAGATATGAGTAGTTAAAGGGTGTTTTATGATAATCACAATTACACAAATCAAAGACAAAGTTAAAACTCTTCACACTTAATATATAGTGTATATATATATATTTAAATTGAGTAATATTGCATTTAAATGCAATAATTAAAGTATTTTAAAATATATTTTTATTTGAAACTATTCAATATAACTTTTTGGTTTGTTTTTAGCTTATGCTTTAAAAAAATAGCCAAACATAATATTTTTTTAGTAAAGTGTTTTTTTTTTCAAAAAAAAAATATAAACATAAAGTGTGTCTCTTTAGAAAAATCCCATTGAAACTGATTCTTCATATTCTTAGGGGGTGTGTACAAATACTAAAACAAAAAAAAAATTAATTGAAAAAAAATGCAATTTGTTAGTGTTCTGTTTTGATGTTTATGCTAAACAGAAATTAAAAAAAGTTAAAAGTTGGCACAGTTTAGGCTGTTTTTTTTTTCTAATTTTTAATTATTTTTGTAAAATTCAATCATTACTCGAGCACTCAACAGCTTCCTAAAATGCACACTTATCACATTTTTTTTTCCAAATACTATTCATTTTTACTACTTTTTTTTTAATACTTTTCAACAACTTCAACTTGATCCCAATTTAACTCATTGAAAGTCCCACATCAAAGTTTTGTTCTTTTTTTGTATTTTGTGTATTATTATTATTATTTTATTAGCTTATTAGCAGGTTGAGCAACACACTTGATGCATGCAAAATAAAAAAGTGAGATACAATCTAATTGAGCGGTTCAACAATTAAAGAAAGGTTAAAAAATTTAATAGTGTAAAATTAAATTTGTATTGAATTCTTCATATAAATATATATTTTTTAAAACTATTTTTGTTATTTATATTGTCTTTTAACTATTTATAATATATTTATTAAGTTTATAATAACCAATTTTTTAAAAACAAATAAAAACAAAAAAAATAAAACACAATTTTGAAAAAAGAAATGCGAGGGGAATCATGTGTACTATTATAAAAAGAAAGCTATTTTTGTCTCACAAATGACGGTTATTTATATAAATTTACAAATTTGCCCTTCAATTTTATATGGAATCAATAGAGATATGTAAAATTGTTGGTAAATTAAAAATTTATCTGAAATCAATTCAATTCGAATACCAAATTTTGATGTGTCAATTTTACCCTTCTAATTAGTAAACACATGCAATAAATAAATAAATAAAAATGTCAATATTGTAATATTACATCCAATTTAAAATACCCATGTTCTCAACCCAGTAACCACTTTTCCCAATTACAATTACTTGATTTTTTTTTCTTTTTGTGTTTATTCTTAATCATGTAAATGTATTTCATATAATTATTTTATTTTTAAATTATTATAATTTAATAAATTATTTCAAATAATTCTTAAAAAAACATTCTTATAAAAGAAATTTAATAATAAATTTATATTTTTATCTAAAAAAAAATTAAAGTACTAAATTATAATATATACTTTTTATATTTTGTATTTATGTAGAATGTACGGTGTTACTAGTAAAAGGAAAAAAAAGACTTTATGGAGATAAGGAAAAGGACAAAGATGAAACGACAACAATAGTTGCAAAATTATTAATGATATTTTAAGGACAATAAAATAAAACATATTAAAAAAATGTCAAATCATTGTAATAGATAATTTTCTGTTTAAAATACTAATACTAATACTAATAATAATAATAATAATAATAAAATAATGTTGCTATAACAAAATGAAAAATTTCCCATATACTCGCAGTCGTTTTTTTATTTTTTATTTTTTTGTTGATAATTATATACTCGCAGACTTAACGGATTCGACAATGGAGTTCGAAATACAAAATCTATGGCAAGAAGTGCGAGACCTAAGCCTAGGCACCCCACCCCACATCGACCACCTACGCACCCCACCTACCCCCCTCCACTTCCTCCGCCACTACGTCACCGCCAACAAACCCTGCCTCATCTCCGCCGCCGTCCCCCACTGGCCCGCCCTCTCCCTCTGGCCCTCCGCCGACTACCTCCGCGCCACCCTCGCCTCCACCCCCGTCTCCCTCCACCTCACCCCCACCGGAAGAGCCGACTCTCTTGCCCCCCACCCCACCGCCCCCTCCTCTCTCTGCTTCGCCTCCGCCGCCGTCAAAACCCTCCCTTTCCCGGAGGCTCTGGACTTGGTTGTGACGTCGGAGGAGCATGAAACGGTGGCGTATTTGCAGCAGCAGAATGGACTGCTTCCGGAGCGAGTATGGGGCCCTGGCCGGGGACTGCGATGGGCACATTCCGTGGGCGAGCGAGGCGCTGGGGAGCTTGCCGGAGGCCGTGAATTTGTGGGTCGGTAATCATTTGTCGGAGACTTCGTTTCATAAGGATCATTATGAGAATCTTTATGTTGTTGTCACCGGGGAGAAGCGTTTTCTGCTGCTGCCACCTACTGATGTTCATAGAATGTATATTAGCGAGTACCCTGCTGCTCAGTATCAGTATCACCGGGTACATTTTTACAAAGATTTATTGTTGTCACGTTGTTGCATTCTTGTAATTTTTCTGTGTTGTTGTAACCTGTAGGGATCGAATATTGATTTACAGGGACTAGATTGAAGTTTTCAGAACATAAGAATGGATTTTATCATTTTGGGTTTCAAGAATTTAAATTTTAACGAAGATATGTATGAAATATTACTCCACATAGACTTGAGGAGCCGATTGCGCCTACGAGCATCCTTTGTTCCTTCCCTTGTGTAGTTTGTGTCAATGATGATGATGGTGATGGAAGCATTGTTGAGTGATCTGTGCAATTCTGAAAATCTTAATGCGCTATGTTGTTTAGGTAGCAGAGGCAGGACAATGGAAATGATGAACCATTTGCAGAATTAGTTTGAAATGATTTCGATTTTATATGGTCAATATGCATATACTTGATATATTATGCGAATGTTATAGCGGAGATCGAATATATAATGCGTATTTGATGCCTCATTTTGTGTATTAATCTCATAAGGCTGGTGGTCTATATTTGTTTACCAAAAGCTATGTTGCCGATTTATCATGTAAAAATTCTCGGTTATAGATGGGTCGTGAAGCTTGAAGAATGGCACCGGTTGAGAGAATTATAAAACAAGATTGTTTCAGTGTGGATATAATGCTGAGTTGATAACTAATCTGCATGAGATTGTCCTATCTGTATTTCACAGGATAGTGGAGAGTTTACTTTGGAGGTGGAAGATCCAATTAGATATGTTCCGTGGTGCAGTGTGGATCCATACCCTTCACCTAACGAGAAACAGAGAGAAATGAAGAAGTTCCCTTTGTATTTCAATGGACCAAAGCCATTTGAAGTTACGGTTAAGGCGGGGGAGATGCTTTACTTGTCAGTCCTCATTTTCCATTTGTTGTTTCAATTTGTGTCTGGTTTTCTTTTAAGGAACCTACATTTTAAAGCTGCCTATGTTTTTCTGCATTTTACATGTTTGTTTCTGTCTGTGTTGTTCAGTTCTCTGCTATTTGAGTGTTTATTGAAATTCTTGGCATGATATTTGGATTTTCGAATGCTTCTAGCTTCTTAATCTTACAATGCTGCTATAAGTAAAATTGCTCTATGAAATGATTATTGGACTTAAGGATGAATTTGTGATCAATGATCTCTTGTCGCTTGAAGACAATTGACAAAATAGGTGCACTATCTTAGAGAGCTGTTATCTACAAGATCAGCTAAGCATGTCCTGAATAAGTCTTTATATTTTGTAAGTTGGGGCAAGGAGAAACTTGAAATATATTAAACACTCGAGTCTTTCGATGCTCTTATATTGTTTGAGGTTCAATGCATTTCTTACAGAGCTATAGCACACACTTCTATTATTATGCAATAGAGATCTTCAACACTATAATGGAGATGTGCTGATGTGCATGATAGGGACAAATTTTCTCTTGATATACTTATATATTTCTCTTTCTTGTCAAGTTCTTTTACCGATTTTACTTTCATAGAATTTCATATTAGCTTGCACAGAAAATAATTTTGTGGAGGTCAGATGTTTGATTGACTAGATACCTATAACGCTCTCGTTTGACCATTGTGCAGGCCAAGCATGTGGTTTCATCACGTGAGGCAAAACCCAGATGATACAGGACTCACTATTGCGATAAACTACTGTACTAACATCTAACCCTCCTCCTTGTATATTTATGTTTACTGATTTCTGAGCTTAGAGATCTGAAGTACTAAATCTGACAGGGTATGATATGCAGTTTGATATTAAATATGCATACTTCAACTTCCTGCAGTCCATACGGTATTCGTTATCCACTGATTTGCCAGGATTGCCATTGCCCGAAACTAATGTGGAGTCAAGTTCAGCTGGATCTCTGTGCAACTCAGGAGTTGAATCAGATAAAACCGTATGCCCAGAGAACGGAGATGTTACAGACAGCGAAGATGGACTAAATGTAGATTTAGATAAGATTGGTGGATGAGCATCAACGTGATTTCCACATTTCATGATTTGCTCAGGCTGTTAGTGCCGTTCTTGCCTTCCAGTGGCGGAGCAAGGCCCCGGGGACACTGGTCCACTTGACCACTCTATTCCCACAATTTTTGTATGCATTGGATGAGAGCATGTGCTATAAGACAATCGGGATAGTTACACAAAATTGAGAACATCATGTATGTGTGGAGATAATTTTGAAGTCCGGTGTGTACGTGCATCGGCAAGATTCAGTGTGGCTCCGCCACCGCTGCCTTCGTGGATGCCAAGTAACTTGACCTCTATTTGTTGCGATGTTCTTTTGGTTCGTGTCACGGACTATTAGTTGGTGCTTGCTGCTCTTACATAAAATTTGCACGGTTTGTTTGTTCGCTCATTCTGTAGTTATGTAACGGGTTACTCTTTCCAAAATATACACTAATTATATGACAATTTTTATTCATTCGCCCGCCGATTAACAGGGGGGTCATAACTCGATTCGGGCTTGAATTTTCGAACAGAACTATTCTTAACCGCTAGGAGTAGAAATTTATAATCTGCATGTAAGCTAGCCTTTGTTTTTGTTTTTGTTTTTTTAAATCTATAGTCCTTTATGATGTTACACTCTTATTGTAAGAAATTAATGAATATGAAACTGAAATCTTTTTCTTTTCTTCATTGGTCCTGAACTTGGGGTCCGACGCTAACTACTACTAAATAAATCCGGACTTGAGGCTAGTCGGACCATTTATGTGTAAAAATCATCGTACTGAAAGTACGTGTATTCCCAAGGTTTGAATACGAGATCTCTAGTTAAGTTTGTAGAGTGACGAACTGTTAGATTATGTTATTTGGTGGTGAACTTGAAATATTCAAACCTCGCATTTATGTCTCAAATCGATTAGAAAACTAGGCAACTGTATTAATGGCTAATCTCACGGACCTATGTTACAGCGGGCATCCATATGCTTGATTGAATCGAAGGTTAGGTAAAATTCATTTATTTGTGGGCAAATCCTAACTGGTTTGATGAATTATCTAGCATTAAAGTGTATAGCACTATATTCAATGCATTCTATTACTCCCCTTGGGGAGATTTGGAGCCTTGGAGGGTGTTTGGCTAAGCTTATTTTCAAAAGGTTATAAATTGATAGAGTTTATAATATATTTTTGGAGCTTATAAGCTCCATAATCTTGTTTTAAAAATAAGTTGTGAAAATGTTTGGATAAATAAGATTTAATATCTTATAAGATATTTTAGACAGCTTACAAAATGTTTTGAGAATTTATAATAAATTGCTTGAGAGCTTATAAGCTCAGTTAAACACTTTTTGAGATCTTTTTAATAAAAAATTGCATGCGTGATTTCACACCTAGATTTTTTTTTTAAAAAGAGAATATTTCATTCTTTTTTTTTAATGGATAAAGAATTCATTTCATTATATTAATAACTCGCATATTATAAATTCAATTATTATATATTCATTCAAAATACAAATCAAATTATTTCATCATAATGAAATAAAATAATCTATTATCAGAATAGAGCAAATACGATACTATTAAAGTACAAATAAGACTCGATATTTTGGTAGAAACTTTAACCCCCGCAGTCTTGGGAATTACCTAGGCAAGTTGTGGGAAAAAAATACAATTACAGTAACGTTGACAGGCAACTTGAACAAATTCATCAACTTTAATTACAATAACATCGACATACTCGATGAATGTATATAATTAAAAAATAATACAATTTAATGACATACAACAATTTTGGTAGTATTCATACTATCAAAATATTTTTAATTATTTTTAATAAATTACAAAGAAAGTGAAAAAAAATAATATTGAAGAGTATGCAAGATGAGTGAGGATAGAGAGTTGAGAGAGAAAGTACAAAGAACGTGAGAGAGGAAAGAGAAAGTTGAAAGAAAAAAAACTAATAAAAAAAATTGTCAAACTAAAAATAATTACTTTAGGAATCTACTCCATTATAGAATAATTAGTCATTTTGATACACTCGATGTGCGTGCAAAATAAAAATTATAAACATTTAATTATACGCTTAAATTTAGATACTATACATTGTAAAAAATTATTAATTTTTTGTTTGCATATAACTTTTTTTTGAACTATTTTCAATATTCATTAAATTAAGTAAAAAATAAAATAATTTGAAAGTAAAATAACTATAAGAAAACAAATACAAAGGAGAAAAAAAAAATGTTGAGAGAGAAGAGAGGAATGAGGAAAGAGAGAGGAGAGAGAAAGAAATTGAAAATTAGGAAAAACGTGGGGGTAGAGAAGATGTTAACTTAAATGATGGACCCAAGATATTAAAAATAATTATTATAGGTTAATACTTTATATAATAGCACAGATAATATAACTACGTACATATCAACGTACCAAAAAATAAAATAACATTATGACGAGTTGCAAAAAGAACATGACTCTTCAACAAAAAAAAAAATGATAAATTGAAAATTGACACTAATAATTGGGGACTCTGCCTAAGTATCCCCCCCCCCCCCCCCCCCCCCCCCCCCCCTTATTAAAATTCAATGCGATAGAGGATGAATAATTTGACCATGGTTGGTTGTGTAGTACAATTTTGCTATATTTCGTTGGCTCGTGGCTGGCTTGACTAAACTCAGTTTGAGATATATAGAATTTTGCTTTTTAATCTAAATTGGCTGGCCTGACTAAACTTGAGTTTGAGATAGAATTTGCCTTTTATCCTAAATTCATTACATTATTCGCCAAATTGACGCAATGATCTCTAATTTAACACATATATGTGATATTTTTAAAAAGTATTTTAATTGTGTATTCATCGTGACATTTCATAAAAGTACCTTAATAAATTATATAAAATTTGAACTAAAATGTAGATTTCGTGACATTACAAAACATTAAAATAAGTTATTGTAATACTTAAATACACAACACTTTTAACTAGTATTACCAAATCAAATTTGTTTTTGGTGATTTTAGTTAAAGTGTCGTGTGTTTGTGTATAGCGATAACTTATTTAATATTTTATAGTGTTACAATGAGTATATTATAGTTTAAATTTATGATAACTTATTGAGACGCCTTTTATGAGACATCACAATATATACACAAGTATGATACTATTATATTATATGTATCAAATTATATTATTTTTTTTAATAATAATTCTAATTTAG
Source organism: Petrea volubilis (assembly GCA_026212405.1). Classification (NCBI taxonomy): domain Eukaryota; kingdom Viridiplantae; phylum Streptophyta; class Magnoliopsida; order Lamiales; family Verbenaceae; genus Petrea; species Petrea volubilis. Next base: position 11,419,996 of record CM047879.1, read on the forward strand.
ATCCGATTTGATCGAAATCAACTAATTATATATTAAGTATTATTATCTTTGTGATATTATTGATCACTTTTTATAAAATATAAATTAATTACGTAACAAATATAAATTATTCATCATATAATTAATTAATATTGATTTCCCGAACCGAATCTCAACGAAAATTTGGTGCATTATCACAGTGAGACAGAAGTAGGGTAGGTCTTCACGTGAATCGCAAAGACTCTAAAGACTCCAATTCAAATATTGACAATACAAAAGACAAACACTGAACTGCAGCTGTACCTAAACAAAAATGTTGTTAGAAAATCACATTCCTAGCATGTTGGTATTTGATTAATTTTAAAAAATTATTTAAATGGATTATAATTTAAATTTAATATTAATGAATTCTAATTCAAAAGGAAGTGTGAATAGTGTGTTTACTTGAATGAATATAATTTTGGGTGAATTAAAAATTAATTATCAAAATTGACCACTTAAAAATGAATGAAGCTAGAATTGAGAAAGTATTTAAGAATGCTATCCCATATTAAAAAAATTGAAAAAAAATTGATTATTTAATATAGCCCAAAAACTCACAAGAGATTTGTGTAAACGGGCAAGGACCTAGATCCAAATGAGTTCACGCTAAAGCTCACATGCACTTGCGCCGCCTTCCGTCTGGCCGGCTTGGCATGGCCGGGCGGGTGGGCCGGGCCGGACTTGGACTTAGACTAATTAAACCATAATCTTTTTGGGCTAAGTTCGAATTGAATTTTGGATCGAACTAAACTCAAATTCAAGTCGATCGGATCTGGATCAAGGTCTCAGAGCAGGTCCAAATGTGCGCGCGGGTTGGGTTCGGAGCAGGCGGGTCGGTGCGGCTAGGCCGAACCGGTGCAAGCCAGGTCCGCTCTAGGTTGGTGCGGTTCGGTCACAACCA